>OZ023319.1:4447433-4697433 GCA_964007375.1 Ophion obscuratus
TATTTCCAAAAATGGTTCTGATTTTTCGGCAGCAGCTCTCATTTGAAGTTATCACATAATTACCTTTAAAGTATTCCTTTCGCGGAGGGGCGTATTTTGTGGGGGCATAAGCAGGGCCTACAGAATCGTCGGTAATTTACAATTGCGCTTAATAAAAAAATAAGTTACAATGGATTATTATACACAACGATAAACTAGAATAACAAATTTCGTGCAAATTTAGTAGATTGAGACATTTTTATATTTATTTGAAACGTCACGGGTACGAAAATTCTTCTGCTAGTCACATTTTTCCAAGTTTTAACATTAATATTTTCGTTAAATGTTCGGTGACCCTCTGTTTTTATTGTCGTTTCGGAATCTTTAGACTTTTTTACACCTGTGAGCAGTTTATATCAGGCATCTAGAGTTATTTATTGTATTAATTATTAGATAGAAATGTGGCCAGCGTGACTTCTCCATAAAGGGCCGTATAAATGAGACGATTTTTAGGGTCGTAATTTTTCGTTAAAGGCTCGGTAACTCGGTTTGAAATTGTACTAGTATGCTGGGATGCATTTTTACTTCATTATCGACGAAAATCAGTTAAAGGAGCTTTCCAGTGTGAAATTTTCAAAAAATCGATTTTTTTTTGCTTTATCGAATAGTATACACTCTTCCCATCGCTTCTTTAGCATCGCTGATTGACCGTAAGTAAACGATTTACCTAAAATTTCCTCACTTGAAACTTTGAACGCGTTTTTCTCGAAACAGCATTTTTCAAAACGGTGTCCAACTTGGAGGGCAGAGTTTTAAAGCTATCGAGTTGAATTTTTTACACAATATTCTTAACGTCATTGTTTATCGTGCTATGGAAGCTTTTTTTTGACATCTTCCGATTTTTTTGTAAAAAAAACTGCCAAAAAAAAATGCTAAAATCGATACTTTTTGTTCAAACCGGCGCCATTTTTGCAAAAAAAAAAGCCTCCATAGCACGAAAGCCAATTATATACCGATCAATAATCTTTTTGTGTTTTTTGTTTCAGATCAAAATTGTGACCCCCAACGTGGACACCACATCCAAGTGCATTTTCTGCAACAATTGTTTCATCATTTTTATAGATATTAATTAATAAATAAATCGATCTTTAAAAAATTGTTTTGTATTCTTCAATACCCAATTAATATACAAAAAAAAACCAGACCGATCAGATTATTTTTTCTTTAAAAAAAAAAATCGCGAAAAAACAGCGATTTTTCGGGCTGTCACACTGGAAAGCTCCCTTAAGTGTAAAATATTTGGTTTCGTGAAAGGATACTGATAACTTAATACTGATTGCGAAAACTTGTATTTTCGTGAATAGTACTCTGAGCTCCTTGGCCTTTTTGAATGTGATATGAATTGTCTGTTAGCCAACATCCAGTCTCTATGGCGACTGGATTAAGGCGTAACCCCCACTTGTAGCGCAAAAAAGGCCTTTTTCATGATTTTTTTTAAAGAAAACTACAAAACTTTTTTAATCGATCAATATACCATCTTAAAGAACACATCTTGAAGAACTTTCGGTAATTTTCTTATTGAAAAATATTACATTCTTTAGTGGCAAATGGCCGTCAATGAAATAATGTTTTTATATACACGGTTTGCGGTGACCAACATTGCGGCGAAGTGGATCATCTGAAGAAAAAAAAAATGCGGATGGATTTAGTCGAATATAAGTATAAACTAGTCTTTAATCGAAGGATTTTAAAAAATATTCATTTTTCACAAAATGGCGGTCAGTCAAAGTTAATGGTTCGATTTTAACGAAAAAAACGGCCGTTTTTTGGCTATAAAACGGCCATTTTTTTTCGAAAAAAAAAAAATCGAACGATTAAAGACTACATTTTTATGTATTAAATAAGCCTGCAACATTTCAAGAAGATCGGTTCATTAGTGTTCGATTAATCTTGGTCACCGACTTCAGAAATGCCATTTTGAAAAAAACGCGTTTAAAGTTTCAATTTCCGGTCGTTTACACAACGGATTCTTCTCTTTCAACGCTCATATCTCAGTCAATTTTGTTCGGATCGACTTGAAATTTTCAGGACATATTCTCAGATACTTATACTTCAAAAAAATGCAATAAAAAAATCGATTTTTTCAAAATCGCAAGTGGGGGTAACCCCTTAACCAATAGCTAGCCGCTTGATGTCCTAGCTCACCAAGTTGCCTCTTTGCCTACTTTTTGGGCTCAAAATTGCATTCAATTGCCTCATCTAGCAATTTCAAGTATTAACAATACGTCAAATTTTATGTCCGGATTCCAAAAAATGAATCTTGTAGATTTTGCCATAAAAGCCAGACATATTTTTTTAAATAGCCAAACATACGTTTGTGAGGCTGGACATGAATTTTACAATAAAAAAAAACTCGGTTACGTATTTGAATTATTTATTCAGTACAAAGGAATCACAGTTTTGTTACAAAATTGACCAGTTACAAACTAACAACAATAAATAATCGGTCCTATTATCATTTGATATTTACCTATGATACCAACGAAGTGAAAAGGGTTCAGTCTTGTGTAGACTATAAGTAGATAAAATTGAAAAAAAATATAGCTCTCCTCTGGCAAAACACAATAAAGAAAAAGTTTTCATTAAAGAAAAAAAATATATCCATTCTTGTGGAAAAAACGAAATGATCTTAATACAAATTAAAAAGCTAGCTGCCCCTTAGCATTTCAATTATAAGGAAAATTGAAATCTTTCTGAATTCTTTAAAAAATAACCAAAATCTATAATTATTTATGTTTCGTATTTGCACCGACTTTATCAAGAACGTCGTTTTCCTTAGAAATCATATCGTAAAATTTTTTACAGGCTAATTTCAAATTGCACAATAAGAGCATAGTTTTTGCAATTATTTCTGTTTGCAATTTATTGCGTTCCTTTGTCCACTGGGCGTTTATCACAGAGAAAAATCTTGCAACGTTCGCGTTGTGGCCCGGAATGGCAAAACAATATTCTGCCAATTTAAGTAGTTCGGAATGAAATTCTTCATTATGAAATTATTGTAAATGAGCAGTCCACTTTTGATGTGCCAATAGCTTTTTAAAATCAGAGTCATCCTTGTGTTGCTGTGAAAAATTTTACGAAGTTTTGCCACTGATCGAAAAATTTACCCTCAGTAACTGTACATTTTTTCTAGACAAAATATATGTCGTCTCTGCTGCTTGTTCCCAGCTTGGAACATTAGCTACAGTCATCCACTGTAAGTGTTTTAATTCGGTACTAAATTCACTTATCCATGAATTTAAGTAGTGTTTGGCAATTTTCTACATATTATTCATGTTTTATTTGAATTCTTCCACCTGATCTCGACGAGACCCCGATAAACGTTGTAAAATTTCGATCACTTCCATTTGGCAAACATTTTGCTCCATTTATATTGTCCACTATTTGTGAATACTGGTCAATAACTTTATTGACGGAAATATCTGCGGAAAATATATGCTACATATAAATATATATATATATATATATATATATATATATATATATATATATATATGTATATATATATATATATATCATATATATCATATATATATATAAATATATATAATATAATATAATATAATATAATATCATATAAATATATATATAAATATATATATATATATATATATATATATATATATATATATATATCGGTCGCATATACCAGGTGTGTAAGTATGAAACCGGAATTTGCCCATAGGTGGCGCTAGATGTCGATGCAGTTACCGACACATCACGTCAGCGGTATATTGTTATTGTATTGATATCCGACAAAGATTTCCAACTCAAAATAACACGAGTTTCATTCAGTAGCATTAGTTTATTAGAGATAAACATGTCGAGTTTTGTGCCAACAAATTACGATTTGCCGACAGCACTACTTTTCTGTTTTCATCTGAAGAAAACCGCAGCCGAATCGCATCGAATGCTTGTGGAGGCGTTTGGTGGGCATGCTCTCGGTAAAACACAGTGTTTCGAGTGGTTCAAACGGTTCAAAAGTGGCGATTTTGACGTGAGGAACGAAGAACGTGGAAGACCACCGAAAAAGTTTGAAGACGCTGACCTGCAAGCCTTGTTGGACGAAGACGACGCTCAAACACAACAACAACTGGCGGATGTACCTACGGTAATGATATGATACTTTGTATCATATCATTACAATAAACGTGTTTTTTCTGTACAAAAATTCCGGTTTCATACTTACACACCTGGTATAGTGACGAAAAATAGAATAATATGTTTATATTCAGTATATATGCACCAAATATATGACGCATATATGACGCATATATGAGGCATATACGACGCATATATTTTCAATCTATTTTTTTGTCAGAAAAATATATCAAATATGTATGCGTCATATATGACTCATAGTTTGCGTCATACATGACGCATACATTTTCGATACGTATTCCTGACAAGAAATATACGCTGTGTATAAACATTATTACAGTTAAACTTAATAAAACTTAAAACTTAAGTTTTAAGCAGGGTAAATGCTACATATATCATTAATATGATGATACATTGATATACAGTAATACCACGCATATACATCTTATATACAAGAACGTTACGAAAATTAGAATTTGGCACATATATGCAACATATATTTTCAATATGTGGCATAAATTTCACATATATTATGATTATTGATAAAATAAATTTGCAGTATATTTTTGCGTATACAAATTTCCATGGGGGTATATAGACACGAAAGAGTGCAAGAGCCGTAAGTAACACTCAGAGAGGTCGTTTTCGAAAAACATTTTCAATGATCCGGGCGGATAACTTAAGGTAGTTCTTTAGGTACACGTATGAGCCAAAAGTTTCGGTCGAAGCGTATAGTAACATCCAATGCCTATACGATTCTGTTGGTTGTAAATTTTTGACAGAGTTTTTACCCTCTACGTATTCCACACATCCGTGCCTCATGCATGTATAGGTCTCATACTTGTATACAGAGCGGCGCTGTAGTCGTGACAACAGCGCGATTTCCCTGCAGTCATAGCGTTGACCTTCCTACCATCCGTCTTTCGCGAATTATTTTATATAAATTAAAAAAAAGCGTGAAAATGTCATTCCAAATGCGATACAAAGGAAAGTTTACAAGAAAAAAGGCGCTTGCTAAAAGACTGAAAGCTGTGGCAGCCATGTGTCAAGCAAATGCGGCTAAGCGCAATGAGAATAACTATAACCTCAACGATCAGTAACAAAAATTCGCTGTCGAAGGACGTCGGATCGTGGATTTACAACATCTTGCCGAGAGTTTAAATTGTATTCGCTGTAACGTGCATAAATTGAACAAATTAAATTTGTTTGCAGAATACATTTTTTTCACATCCGTCTCAGAATTACTAGAACTCGGGAAAAAAACACGCTTCGAGTTCCTAGACCACGCGCCGATCAGCTGGTTGCAGCTTACAATGTTGCCATACCGTTACAGATGGTTGGGCCCGAGTTCTGTGTGGAATAAAATTACCACTTTTCATAAGTCGATATCTCCGAAACTAAACGGCCAAGTTTATCATTTTTGCTTAAATCAATCCCACAATAGCACTGCGTACACGTGTGTTTTTATTTTGAAATCCTAAGATCCGTTTCGAACCGATATCGAGAAATGCGAGCAAACTCGTATCAGTTTACGTGTCAGGTATAGGGATCGCGTACAAAAATACCCATATTCAATTGCTTTTATCTCATGAACTCAACGGTGAATCGAATTGAATTTTTGGGCATCAATCCATGAAGGTCATATCTACACCATACTTAGATTTCAGCCAATTCCTAAGATTTTACGAAAACTACAGAACTACCTCAATGAAAAAAAGTATGACTTCAATGGCTCGTACATTTGCAAAATTCTCTCTATGGCGGGATAAAGAGACAGCCATCTAGTTTTTGGATGGTTAAGCATCTGTCTAAAATTCACTTCTAATTGGCAACATACATTTTTTAAAGTTTCTATTCGTACTGCGAAGCTGGCAAAATGGTTGTGCTTTTGCATCACTATCCTTTCTCCACAGATTGGTAAACATTCGACAGCCTGATGTACGGAATTGCTGAAGATACCCAGTAAACACAGTTCTGTACCGGCAATGTAACGGCAAAGTAACTGAAAATAACGAGTAATGTTAACCGGGTAGTACATGCAACTTACATGTAAGTTGCTATTTCCCACTCATGAGTATTACTCGTTATGTAATATTTTATGTAACCGTTACATGTTTGTTATGTTACTTGTTTGTTGTACAATGCAACTGTTATGTAACGGAAATGTAACGGTAACATTACCATCAGTGACAAGTTATATTACTCGAATATTACCTAGTAAACACAGTTCTGTACCGGCAATGTAACGGCAAAGTAACTGAAATAACGAGTAATGTTTACCGGACAGTACATGCAACTTACATGTAAGTTGCTATTTCCCACTCATGAGTATTACTCGTTATGTAATATTTGATGTAACCGTTACATTTTTGTTATGTTACTTGTTTGTTGTACAATGCAACTGCTATGTATCGGGAATGTAACGGTAACGTTAACGAAAGTAACAAGTTATATTACTCGAATATTACATGCAACTTACGTGTAAGTTCTTATTTCCTACTTATAAGTATTACTGGTTATGTACCATCTTATGTAACCGTTATACTTCAGTTACGTTACTGGTTCATCGTGTAATGTAACTGTAATATATTAAGTAGCACAACAGTTACGTAATTGCAATTTGAAAATGTAATATAACAGTGAACCTAGCTGTTACCTATCAGCTGATATAACTGCAATATTACATTAACTTGAACAGTTATTTAATGGTTAATATGAAGGTTATTTTACAAGTACATCAATGGTTAGATAACAGTTTATGTAAATGTTTTGTTACATTCACATGTATGTTTACGTAACAGTTGAAGTAAATTTAATGTTGTATTAACACGAAGGGTTATGTGAGAGCTGAAATAACTAATATTATGGTAACACGAATTATAATACATTTGGTATAAATGCAACATTACAGTGTTCTCAATTGTTATGTTATGTTATGTATGTTGAAAATACAAATAATTTGACACTATGGTTCAATTAAAACTTTTCACCAAGCTATATTCGTAATTGCTGTAAAAATATGATTAGTTATTGATTATATTCGACCTTATACATTTTATTGCTTCATGAATATCAAGCATAGGATAACTGGCAGGTAGAGGCTTACCGAGAAGTTGAAAAAACCCGCCCTTAATCATACAAAATCGGCAACGTTTCATATCATTTACATAACTTGAATATTATTAATGTTAAAATTACATCGTTACAGGTATAATATGCAACGGTTACAATATGTTGGCTATGTAACTACAAAATTTTACCCCTCTAGAACATTTACATTATGTACGTATTACCATTGTTATACTCACATGGTTGTAACAATGTTAGGTGGCTGTTGCAAGTACTGGTTATACAACTTCAATATTGCAACATTTCATATCATTTACATAACCTGAATATTATTAATGTTATATTCACATCATTACAGGTATAATATGTAACCGTTACGATATGTTAGCTATGTAACTGCAACATTTAGCCGTTTTAGAACATTCACATTATGTACGTATTACCATTGTTATACTCACATGGTTGTAATAACATTGTGTGACTGTTGCAAGTACTGGTTATGCAACTGCAATATTGCAACATTTAATATCATTTACATAACCTGAATATTATTAATGTTATATTCACATCGTTACAGGTATAATATGTAACCGTTACGATATGTTAGCTATGTAACTGCAACATTTAGCCGTTTTAGAACATTCACATTATGTACGTATTACCATTGTTATACTCACATGGTTATAACAATATTGTGTGACTGTTGCAAGTACTGGTTATGCAACTGTAATATTGCAACAGTTCATAACATATACATTACCTGAATATTACCAATGTTACATTCACATTGTTATCAACCTAATATGTAACAGTTACAATATGTTGGTTATGTAACTGCAATATTAAACCCTTTCACAACGTTTACATAACCTGAATATTACCACGTTATACTCACATTGTTACACACGTGTTATGAGACTGTTATACATTTTGGTAATGTAACCATGATGTTACCATGGTACGTTATATGTATATGACATACAGGTATCGAGTGAAACATTGCAGTGTTATTTCCATATTACATAACAGTTATACTACACAAGTGTAACCTTGTGATATTAATTGTAACTTCCACGTTATATTGCCGTTACATGACTGGTTTACTGGGTATGTGCAATCCATCCAACTCCGATGATATTGTCATTTTGAGTAACTGATTTGAATATGCTGTAGACGTTGTTGGTTCCATGTCTATCTCTACCGCCAAAGTTAGCATTCGTGTTGTCTGCTGAAAATGCAAGTAATTTTTCCAACAAGTGTGTGTCATTTAAAACTCTGTGTATGTAATTAGATATGGTTTCAGCAGTCTCGTTCGGTAAGGCATGTAGCTCCGGTAAATGAACTTGAATTCCCCCATTCTCAGGATTCAAATATTGAATAAGTATAGGGAATATCTTAATAGCACCATTATTGCTACCATCTGTGGCGGCGCTCAAGTATCGGATTTTCGAAACTTCTTTTTATATGTTTTCTTGTGCAAATGGGCCTAAAACCTTTTTGAGGATAGCTTCAGCTTTTGTGCAGGAACAGGTTACATCTTTTGCGATTTTCGAATCTCATAGATGCACTTGCAAAGTGGAACTGTGCTGTCTAGTGCTTTGAAAGATTAATGGTGTTCAAGGGAGACTTTGTCCTTGGAGTGCCATATTTCAGGTGTTTACATTTTGTTTTTTTTTAAAGGAAACGAGTAAAGGTTTTTGAGTACGGTTTTTTTCTTGCTTTTATTCATGATATACAGAACGTTAAAAAAATGTTTTTTTGAAAAAAAAACAAAATGGCGGCCGTTGCAGCTCCGCGAAAACAGGTCCTCAAATCGCGGGAGGTAAACGGCTGACATCACTGCCCCCTCTTTGTTGATCTGAAACACAAATTCAAAGCATATTATCAATCTGTGACCCTTTGGTCATGGAATGACGGATGGGTTTTTCGTTTAGTACAAATTTCGGAAAATGGCGGCAATTTAAAAAAAAATCGAATTTTCGCGTTTTTTTTTCGCATAAAATGATAAATAATAAATGCAAAAATGTATCTATCGAAAAAACGATCCGTCATTCCGTGAAGACGTATTTTCTGAGTGTGCACTCCAAATTTCAGGTCGATATGTTAATTACAGCGGTCAGGAGAATGTCAGCCATTTTTAAAAACGTGTTTTCGCGAAAAACGCGTTTAAAGTTTTGTAATGTGTTTATAATTACCGCTAATCGGCAATGCCTGGTCCATAGAGGCATCCCTCCTCTTCTTCTAGCTGCTCATGTTGAGCCGCAAACATCTCCCGCTGCTCAATTCGGGACAAAGTCTCCCTTAACGGTACGATAAACCAAAGTACCTTCTGTGGCCCGAACGCTCCGTTAAAAACATAAGTTTGCATTGGAATCCATGAAACGATCTATTCTCGACGTAGATGCTGTACTACGAATTTTCGTTTTGTGTTTTTCGGTTTTTAAATGCTTTTCCAAATCAGCTTGGCCCTTATTAGCAATGGTAATTACTTGGTCACAAATAACGCATTTTGCGTCCCACTGCTCTTTCCCAGATTTAAATAATTTGTACTGACTTTGTAAACTGTCAGAAAACGTACATATTCCTTTCGACATAGTGAGATGTGAAAGAAAGTTGTTTTACTCGTATTTGAGATTTATGAATTATACATTAACGCCGCATATAGGAAATTATTAAACTAACTCACCAAAAATACTATCGCCGCTGGCTGATAATATAGAAAACGCATGAGTTGATGCGTTCCTAGCGCCTACCAAAGGGAATATAACCACCACGTTTAAGAGCCAGGACGCCCTTACCAGCTAATCAAATCAATTTACCCGAGAAAAGTTTGCAACATTAGAAATTAACCGTCGAAATCCAATACTATATTCACTTTTATTATTTTATATAAAATTTGTGTGTGCATACATTAAGGTGTCTGGCCACCTTGGCCGATCGAAAAATGGGTATGTTAAAAAAAAATAATAAACTCGAAAGTATGGGCCGGAATATTTTTATTTTTTTACACAACATCGGAAAGGGCTTTAAGAATAACGTTAATAAATTTCCGTTTAAAATATTGAAAAATGGCGCCGTCATGCAGATTGCCGCGGAGGCCCTCCGCCCGATACGTGCGGTCGTTGTCCCAGCTGTTACGCGGTCATGTCACATCTGAAAAAAAATCAGCTCATTCGTGAGTAGTGTCGCCACAATGTAGCGTAGCGGTTTTTTTTCGACCATTAAAAAAATTATGGTGAGCCATAATTTCGATGAAAAATAACGGCGCCATTTTGAAATATTTTGAACGGAAATTTATTAACGTTATTCTTAAAGCCCTTTCTGACGTTGTGTAAAAAAATAAAAATATTCCGGCCCATACTTTCGAGTTTATTATTATTTTTTAAATATACCCATTTTTCGATCGGCCAAGGTGGCCAGACGCCTTAAGGAGTAAGGCCACTGTAACGGCCCAAAAAAAAAGGTTTTTTCACTAATTTTTTGCTCCCGAAATTGAAGGTATTTGAAAAAAAACTTTTAATGGTGTTATCGGGCATACATTAAACTTTATTATAAAATTTGTTTACAGTAAAAAAAAAACAAAATGGCGGTTCCACAGCTATCTTCCCGGGACATGTTTTGCTTCCAGGGCTCCGCGGCACGCAGCACTACTGGTGCACTTTTGAATCTAGAACAAAAAAAAAACCATTAATCTAGAGGGCTATAGCTAGAGAATGTCGATCGGATTTTAAAAAGTATCAATTTTTGGGGATTTGGCGTGCGTTTGAAAAAAAAAATTGATTTTTGACGAAAAAAACGGCAAGTTTTTTGTTAATAAAAAATCAATAAATAAAGTTCTTGAAAATTCCGATCGACATTGTCAAGATAATGTAAATGTTCACATCTGGTTAAAATTTCAAGTAAAAAAAATGAAAATTGTTCGAGTTATGCTGCGTGCCATTTTGAAAAACCATGTTTCGAGAAAAACGCGTTTAAAGTTTTGCGAATAGTTTTTTATTGGAAAAAATTAAAAAAAGAAGTTTCGGAGAAACTTAAACTATTTTTTATTTTAAACTTAAACTATTTTTTAAGCCAATAAAAAAAAATCGATTTTTCAAAAAATTTACAGTGGCCTTACCCCTTAACACGCACACAATATAGTGTTGGAAAATGAGTATTGTAAACTGCGACTTTAAAAAACTATGTATATATTTTAGTTTTTCCAACAATTATAATCAGGTAATGCAAATTCAATAATTTTTACCTTTTAATACCTACTTTCCGATTCCTCTTTGCGTAGACTTCTTTTATACATCTGCAGTTTTTTCTCCGGCAATGAAAACTGTTTGAATTTACTTTCTGCATTTATTTCTTAAAGTAGGAACGACAACTTTCTGGCGACGTATGTTCGCCACAAACATACTTCGAATTGTGTAATTTTTCTATGGGTAAATAGGCAAGATCTTCATTTCCAAATTTTCACTTATGAAGTGCCCCTGGAAATGTATAAAATAATATTGCATCATTTATATATTTATACACAGAATTATGAAGGGAATACATTTTTAAATAAATTGTGATAAAATAAATACTAGAAAGTCCTTATGAGTTACGCCTGCTTACCACTATTAGTTTTGTCACAGTCAATAACTATTCATCCATAATATACAAGTCGCGCTATTATGAGGCAAAAAAACCTTGATAATGAGACAATAGACTTTTACATGCATTATTATACTAAGAAATTATATTTCCTAACTATTTTGTTCTTTACAGCTCTGTATTCAAAACAAAACTTGCCTTCTGATTTCGATTTATTTGCTTTATTTTCACGGAATCGCATTCCACAAACTGCACATGTCCGGAACCGTTTTATGGGTAGGATTTCGAAATATAATCTAACGATGAATGAGTCCAAGCACATAATCACGTAACAGTCAAAATGGCACCAAGAAAAGTTCTATTAAACCATTGATATTATAATATAATTCAACGAAACAATCTATGTAAATTGTAAACAATCAGAATGACGTCAAGACGCTTTCCAGTGTCGGGTTCCTGGCGTCGACTAAAAACAAAACCCGCTGCGGCTGCAGTACGAAGTACGAATAAAGAGGGGCGGTGGGGGGGACCGCGCGGTCGCTCGCTGCAGCCGTGGATAAGCATATTCCGCAGCTCGCTCTACAGGCGCTGCGTGCGACGCGTTACACTGATAAAAAGCCTACCAAAAGCCAGACAGGCCGGACATGAAAATATTTGGCCGGACACAACCGTAAAAAGCAAAACATGTCCGACTAAAACCCGACACATGGAAATAGCTGTACCTACTTGTACAGTTATTTCGATAGAATGGCGCGCAGGTAGAAAACGTAACGAGAAGCACGTCGGTTCGAGGATGCTCGCAAAACCCGTTACGGGGTCACGTGGTATTTACGAGGGTGGGGTGAAAAGTTTCCGGCCTGACCAAGAGATGGTGCCACTAGGTTTAGTTTTGGAGCGGCGTCCTTCAGTACCATTCCTACCGAGCTTGTATGTACAGTTTCAGCCCAATCGCTACGTTAGTTTGCGTTTGAGAGCACATTGCGCGAGACGCTTCCGTTGTTTTCGTAAAAATGGAAAAATTGGAAAAACGTGCTGTCATCAAATACTTCCATTTGAAAGATTTTACACCAAAACAAATAAAAGAAGAGATGGATTCAGCACTAGGAGACTCCTCCCCGTCATATTCAACTATTAAGCAGTGGGTTTCTGAATTTAAAATGGGTCGTGTGAGCACCTCTGACGAGCCTCGCTCAGGACGGCCCGTTAAAGTCACAACTTCAGAGATGATTGAAAAAATCCATAAACTAGTGTTGGAAGACCGCAGGTTGAAAGTGCATGAGATAGCTGAGACCTGTAGGATGTCAGCTGAACGTGTGCGAAATATTTTGCACAATCATTTGAACATGGAAAAGCTGTGTGCAAGGTGGGTGCGGCGTTTGCTAACGCTCGACCAAAAACTGCTTCGAAAAACCATTTCTACCGACAATTTGGCGCTGTATAGGCATAATCCAAACGAATTTTTACGTCGATTCATAACTGTTGATGAGACATGCGTCCACCACTACACTCCTGAAAATAAAGAACAGTCAAAACAGTGGGTTGGAAAAGGGGAACCAACCCCAAAGAAGGCAAAAAAAATTTTATCGGCAAACAAGGTTATGGCTACTGTTTTTTGGGATGCGAGAGGAATTATATACATTGATTACCTTGAAAAGGGTAAGACTGTCACTGGTCAATACTACGCAGAGTTATTGCAACGTTTGAAGCACGAGGTGCAAATTAAACGACCTCATTTGGCGAAGAAAAAAGTTTTGTTTCATCACGATAACGCACCAGCGCATTCGTCAATTGTTGCCATGTCCAAAATCCACGAATTGAAGTTTGAATTGATGCCGCATCCTCCCTACTCTCCAGACTTAGCCGCCAGCGACTATTACCTGTTTCCTAACCTCAAAAAATGGCTTGGCGGAAAAAGATTTAAGAGCAACGAAGAAGTTATCGAAGCTGTAAATCAGTATTTTGAGGAGCTTGACGAATCTACGTTTAAAACTGGTATAACTAAATTAGAACACCGTTATGAGAAATGTATCAGTGTTGATGGAGATTATGTTGAAAAATAAAGCAAACAAAACTTTTAAAACATCGTTTTTCTTGGTCAGGCCGGAAACTTTTCACCCCACCCTCGTATTCCGGCAAATCTATCTAAATCTATCGTATTCTCGCTTCCCAACAAGGAACATCGATTTCGTGTCGGCTTTCGATTTTGTTGAAACTCATATATGTGATAAAGTATTAAAAACTATTACACACATATTTTTTCGGCGACTAAGCTTTCAGGCGGCGAATCACCCCTCAAAGAAGGGCGTATCGAGGGGTGATTTTACAGTTTCATCCTCAAGCAGTCTTCCGATCTCAATGAAACAAAAACCAATATTCTTCTAATGCAAAGCGATGAAAATTCTACTATAAAAGTATTTAAAAAAAAATTATATTAAGGGGTGAACCAACCCTCTACTTGCACTTTTATCACACACTTAGGAGGGTTGCGTAAAAACGAATAAAACAGGTATCATTGTGAAGAGGGAATAACATTCAAGTTCGGGTGTTTATTCGTTTTTGCCGGACAGCAAACTTAACGAAGTAAACCACCCCTTACATAAATGTATTCATCACAGCACATCTTAGATCCTCATACGCATTTTTCGAATCTCCAGGCAGGGGGGCAACCTCCCCCCCCTCCCGGCGATGCCCTCGCATCGCAGTCGTGTTTTTTGTGTTAAAAATGCTACCCCGAGTCGAAATTTTCAGCCTATTTTGCCCCTCTAGATCCTCACAGTGGTAGGAGATTAAGGCAGTAAAGTAGCTTCGTATTCAATATAAAATGAACTCCTACTTAACGCCTAGAACGGGAACAAATTTCCCTTTTCTCCACTTGCAGGCGCTAAGGAGGACGTCGATTGGCACACGTATACACGCACACGTATACACGCACACGTATACACGCACACGTATACACGCACACGTATACACTCTATTACGCATATATATGCATATGCCTGAATAAGCGCATGCGTAGACACACGTATATACCCACACACATACATGCCTAAGCATACACCAACACACGTATACTAGTACCTGTACGTATGCATGCGTGCCTGCTATAGGGATGCGCATATAGATGCATACATGAGGGCAATTCCTATCAAAACATTTTAACTGTTTGCCAAAGATCCATTTCTTCCACTTCGCAGAGTTGCTAGCGCTGCAGAGGTAAGTTTGAAGCGTAAGCGAAAGATTCGCTGGATGGAGATAATGGAAAGGCTATTGGAGAAGTAGGCCTCTACGGCGAACGCGCGGCCCTACCTGGTTTAACGCATGAAGGTTACTGAAAACTATCAGACCCGCTCTTTCGAATGCGACCCTCCCCACACCCGTTTCATCGAAACAGCCAAATGCACGATAGGTCTAAACGGAATCAAAAGAGGAGCTGCAACGAATTCAGCTAGGTTAGGTATGTGTAAAAGGGCCTATGCAGGAGGTAAGCAGCAAAGGAACGATCGCGCAGGGGCGCGGGATCGTTCCCTGCGTTCAGTATTTTTTTTTTTTAATTTGTTATTACTATTAATTCTTATTTGATTAGTTATTTTTATTAGTTACCATTATTATTTGAATTAGTTATATTTAAGTGTCGAATAATTTATCGCGCCTGGTGACCGCTTATTTTATTAGTTTGTATGTTAATTTAAATATAATCATAAATCTAAATTACAACTTATTTATCTAGTAATTGACTTGTTTTTGGGGATAATTCTTTATCGCTTGATGAAAGTATATGAGAATGAATATAATAATACGAATATAAATATATTTCCGCTTACTTTTATGGATTACAATTTATTTGGTATAGGGACGGGTGTGAGTAAAGCGCAAACAATTTTTTCGAAGATAAATAAGTTGTAATTCAGATTTATTATTATATTTAAATTAACGTAAAAACTAATAAAATGAGCGGTCAGAGTGCGCGATAAATTTTTTGACACTAAAAGATAACTAATTAAAACAATAATGATAACTAATTAAAATAATTAATCAAATATGAATTAATATGAATATTAATTTTTTAAATGCACTGAGCGTGGGGAACGATCCCGCGCCCCTGCGGACCGAAGCCATGGACGCTACCAATGGGACCATCTCATCGTTTGTAGAATATGTGCACGTTCTGGTACTTACAATTCGCGGCTGGATGGATGATTGGCTTGTTTTGGGGGATAATGCTTTATCGCTTGATGAAAGTATGAGAATTAATGTAATAATACGAATGTAAATATATTTCCGCTTACTTTTATGAATTATAATTTATTTGGCCTAAGGACGGGTGTGAGTAAGACGTAAACAATTTTTTAGAGGATAAATAAGTTGCAATTTAGATTTATTAATATATTTAAATTAACGTACAAACTAATAAAATAGGCGGTCAGAGAGCGCGATGAATTTTTCGACACTAAAAGATAACTAATTAAAATAATATTTATAACTAATAAAAATAACTAATCAAATAAGAATTAATAGTAATAATAATTTACAAAAAAGCACTGAGCGCGGGGAAGGATCCCGCGCCCTTGCGGACCGAAGCCAGTAACGGGACCATCTCATCGCTTTTAGAATATGTGCACTTTCTGGTACTTATGATTCGCGGCCGGATGAATGATTGGCTTGTTTTTGGGGATAATGCTTTATCGCTTAATGAAAGTATGAGAATTAATATAATAATACAAATATAAATATATTTTCACTTAGTTTTATGAATTATGATTTATTTCGCATAAGAACGGGTGTGAGTAAAGCGTAAACAATTTTTTAGAAGATAAATAAGTTGTAATTTAGATTTATTATTATATTTAAATTAACGTATAAACTAAAAAAAATAAGCGATCAGAGTGCGCGATACATTTTTTTTGTATACATTAATAATGCAGAGAATCAAGAGCTAAATAAGCATTGAAATAATCTAAAAGCCTCGCGCGTGCCGTCGGGTGACGTCACGCGCGAGTCGTAATCAGATTGCTTTTTCCCTCGAATCCTTCGTTTCGGCTTGGCCGCACATGAGCGTGTTCAGCGTCCATGCATTGGTGTAGCTGTCGAAGGCGCGGTCGGGAAACTTAGACCGCGCTCGGCTCTCTCCGAAGATGTTCGAGCATGGAGGCAAGAGTGGGAAACTCCGATCTGTGCTTTTCAAAGTGGCTACAAAAATGTGGTCAAACAGAGATGGCGCTACGTCTCTATCTCTAAACATCGAGAAGTGAGCTGGCAAGGAACATCCCTCAGGTGTCCGCCTCCGGTTTTGTTGAAACTCATATATGTGATAGAGCAACGAATACTTTGAGACACGTATTGATTTTTATCTGCGGAAAAACGGACTTAAGGGGGGAAACCACCCCTCAAAGAAAGACGTGTCGAGGGGTGATTTTGCAGTTTCACCCAGAAGCACTCCACCGATCTGAATTATACAAAAATAAAAATTCTTCTAATGAAAAGCGATGAAAAATCCACTATGAAAATGTTAAGAAAAAATTAAATTAGGGGGTAAACCACCCGTCAATCTGCCTTTTTTCACGCCACACTTAAGAGGGTTGTATGCGAATGAATAAAACAGGTATCATTTTGAAGGGGAATTAAATTTAAAGTTGACGGTTCTTTGCGTTTTAGCGGCATAGCAAATTTAAGGGGGTAAACCACCTTGCAACCACGATGAATTTATTTATCGCGGTCGTTTTTTCTTTGTTTAAAGTGTACCCGCTGATTTTAAATATTTCTATAACCTACAATTTAATGTTTTATCATATTTCAAAATGATTACATTCGTCTTAAGGGGTAACTACCTCTCTGACGAGAAACATCATTGAAGTATTCGCTTTCGATTTCGTTGAAACTCATATATGTGGTAAAGCATTGCAAACTATTAAATATGTTTTTTTTTTGTATCGACAGAAAAACGGTGTTAGGGGATGAAACCACCCCTCAAAGTTTCTCCCAAAAGCAGTCCACCGGTCTGAATGAAACAAAATCGAAAATTCCTCTAATATTAAGCGATGAAAAATCCACTACAATAGTGTTGATTAGAAATATAATTAAGGGGTAAATCACCCCTCCATTTACCTTTTTTCACCCCACGCTTAAGAGGGTTGTATGAAAACGAATAAAGCAGGTATCATTTTGAAGAGGAATCAAAATTCAAGTTGATGCTTTTTTGCGTTTCAGCGGGACAGCAAATTTAAGGGGGTAACCCACCCCTAACATAAATTTGTTCATCACCGTCTCGCTTTCTGTGTTTAAGATGTATCCGCGGATTCAAAATATTTTCCCGCGTTTTTAAATTATAACATTTTTAAATTTTTACATTGTAAGGGTAACCTACCCCCTCTAATTGCTTTTCGTTCGAAGTTTCGCAAAAGGTTTCACGAAGTTCGTTAAAATTGCTTTCATTTCATCGGTAATATCAATTTTATGTTTCTGTGTGCAGGCATATTCGTTTTGAGCTTTAGGCGCGGTACTCTGGGAGTAGGGAGATGGGGCTCTTAAGACTCATATTTTTATATTGTCATAATTATATTTTCGTATCGAAATGTTTCTTCCTCTAATTCAAAAGTTTTGATGAAAGCGTCTCCCATGCAAAGATGCAATGCAGTAACAAAAATATATTAACGATACATTTAATAAAATTCAAATGGTATGTGTAAATATATTTGGTTTGTTCGTTTTTTTTTATTCCGCGTAAAAAAATCATGTGCAGATAAATGTTTACGCTTCGATTCTTAAATGCGACATTATCCAAAATGCTCCCGTTCGGAAATCTTTTATCTCTGTGCATGAAGTTATACAATCAACGCACAGACCGATGTTTATTTGCCTACGTATCAAACATTCTCGACTAACTGCAATAATTAATTCTTCCAGCGCGGATATTCTTATCGCGTCATGACGCGATAACGATATTTGCACAAAATTTTTATTCTACGCAGCATTTTTACAATGCGCAGTTACAGTTTAATTTTTACAATATTAAACTGCAAGCTATTGTCATCTTCTACTGTAAGACGTTATTCATACATTATCCGATAATGTGTTTACATTTTCGGGAAATGTCTGATAAGCCTCTGGCAGTTCAAGTTGTCAATAGCTTGCAGTTTTATCGCTTGCCTTAAGATTTAAGATGGTTAGCATTCGGATTCTTTATTCGGATAAGCTTTAAGATGGTTAGCATTCGGATTCTTCCATTTCACGTTAAAGTGAGCCACAAACAGAATACTGTGTGTTGGAAAATACAAATTTCATCAGCCATGAAAGTCTACCCAATAGGCCTCCGAGGTAACTTTCGTGGTGGCGCCGCGCAACGGTTGCCGGTGGCAAAACTTCGATTGGCGCATGGCGGTTAAGTCAAATCGGCACAAACACGAAAGAGCTAGAGTTGAGCAAGCATCATCGATTGTAAATCTCACATTGTGAATGGAATGTGCTTGTAAATAAAATAAAATAGTGTGATAGAACTAATAACGATTACTTGCGGATTTCAATGTATCCTCATGACATCCTTTCGCCCTAAAAACATAGTTAAAGGTATGTGACGAAGGGAAAGTTAATGAAATTGCGTACATTGCCTGCACACAAATTATTTTCTGCCGTATAACAACATTTCTGTTTAAATTATTGTTTGCCTCGGAAAATTATATAAAGGATGGTGTAATATAGGCAGAAAACTTTACGATAGTCATTATGTATCGGAAGTTCGCGAAATTGTTGCTGGTGAGAAAAGGACTGTGACGGGAAAAGTTCTTCCTCAAACACGCGTCAACAATCCCAAATATGACGTGAAACGCTGTTTTTACAACGTAAACATCATACGTGGTACTGTCATTCGCGCAAACACCTGATTTAAATGGCAACCGGCATACTGCACTAGCAGACGAAAACCAATCCAAGTTTTGCCAAAACTCGCCGCAAGGGCTGCGCCACTACAGTTACTGCGGAGGCCTATAAACGTTATCGAACTTCTACTAGCTAAATTTGAAGCTATGTATATTTCACAAACACCGGTTAACAACGCGGAAATTGAACTTGCGGACAGTTTTGAACAAATTTTGATCAGCTCCATGCAAGACTATAATGGAGTTGAAATGATAGAGGAAACGCTTGCTTCTCAAGAACCATTTAAACAGTACGAAGCCGATGCTGTAGAAGAAACCGTATGGCAAAAGGATACTGGTGATACTGATTCTGACGCCTGTTCCAGTGATGATGAGCTGAACTACGATTACAAAAAAAAGCACTTCAATACTGGAGGTCTGGTAAGACAAAGAACTATAGCCTCAAACCCGTCCAACAGAAATACAGATCTGTCAAGTCTGAAAGACAATTGCGGCGCTGGGTACATCAGCTGAATAAAGGCGGTACTTATAAAGAAAAGCTAGCGCAAATTTCTGAATGTACATTAAAAAATATGAAAACTGCTCTGGATGCTGGTGTCATGCATGATATTGATCTTCAGAAGTGGGCGCTACAAGCCCAAAAGGAGATAGGTTTCAATTATGTGTGATTTAAAGCCTCTCATAATTGGCTATGGAATTTTTAAAAACAGCATCGCATTGTATGCAAATATGCAAATTTGAAACGCGCAAAACTACAGGAGAAGAAGAACTTCTACGGAAAAATGCAGAAAAATTTGTCGCCGATGTTGTGCCACTGATAAAAAACGTATGGAACGGAAAATGTGTATAATTCGGATCGAAGCGGTTTTCATGTGGAAATTCATTCGGCGCGAACTCTTGCAACGGAAGGAGAAAAGAAAGTTGAATAAGTTGTACAGTCTGTTTCTTTAATAACTCACAGCTATACGATTCAGCCTACGATGAGCGCTGAGGGGAAATGACTTTCCCCACTTTTCATCGTTTTAAAGAAGACGAAGGGTGAATTCGGACCACGAGTAGAGAAAGCGCTATTTCAAGCAGAAAACGTCTTTGTGTTAGCATCCAAATCTGGAAAACTTATTTCTGGTACGTATGCTCACATATTATAATGAATGATTTGTTAAATTTTTTTATGAAATGTAATTGATGTCAACATTAGTATTATTTTTTAATACTGAATGCGTTTTGTGTTATCAGAGCATTTCAAAACCTGGTTGAAAAAGGTTTTCTTTCCTAACGTCGGGAGACATAGCGTATTATTGATAGACTCCTGGAGTGGACACTGCCCTAAGGTTGTTCATGAAGCGACACCTCGTGATAAGAAGATAATCCCAATCATTATTCCAAAAGGTACAACTGGAAAGTTTCAGCCGCTCGATGTATTTGGATTCAAAGTGTGGTAACATTTCGTCCGACATTTTTCAGGCAGTGTAACATTATCAAAATCTGATATGAATTTGCACTGGAGGAATAAAATAATTAAACTGCAATCACTTACACACAATCAACTCTCATCACCGCGGTATTCTAATCTTTTTAAATATTCATGGTATAAAAGTAATTATATATCTAAAAAACCAGAAGATTTTGAAAATCCTGTTACCTTTGGTTTTGGTGAATCGAACACACATTGTGAAATACCCGGTTGCAATAATTTGGCCATTATCAGATGTGCATGGCGCAAAAAGTCTTTGTGTTTAAAGCATTTATTTGAATTATAAGCCATGATTGTTGGTAGTTATCATATGAAAAAAGTATGTCACAAGAAAATGATTTGACCGCATATGACTGCGGTACTTTTCACAAGTACTATTAGTCAAATCAGCTGATATGATTCCCAAATGAAATATTTCAAAATATATTAAAAACATGTTCGTTAACCTACTGTAGAACCCTCAGTTTCATTAATATGTTTAATTAAATAAACGGTAATATAATAAAAATATACATTCCTCCACAAAACTTCGTCGCTGGCTAAATTATCGCTTGATCCAGGCGCATCATCCTTCCGAAATATACGAAGTGAGCCTTATAACTTATTCTGGAAATTATTATTACTAATGATATAGTAGAAGTGTATGTTCATTCCTATGGAGATGCTTAATGGACGTGCATATTAAAATCGGAAGCGTTTCGACACGAAAATATAAGTCTTATGAGGAAGGGGTACCCCACGTCCCCACTCCCAAAGTACCGCTCCTAAAGCTCAAAACGATGCCTGCAAACACAAACATAAAATTGATATTACCGATGAAATGGGAGCAGTTTTAACGAAATTCGTGAAACCTTTTGCGAAACTACAAACGAAAAGCAATTAGAGGGGGTAGTTTACCCTTAAAATGTAAAGATTTAAAAACGTAATAATTTAAAAACGCGGGAGAATATTTTGAATCCGCAGATACATGTTGATCACAGAAAACACGACGGAGTTGAACAAATTTATGTTAGGGATGGTTTACCCTCTTAAATTTGCTGTCCCGCTGAAACGCAAAAACGCGTCAAATTGAATTTTGATTCCCCTTCAGAATGATACCTGTTTTATTAATTTTCATACAACCGTCTTAAGCGTGGGGTGAAAAACGGTAAATGGAGGGGTGATTTACCCCTTAATTATATTTCGAATCAACACTCTTGTAGTGGATTTTTTATCGCTTGATATTAGAGGAATTTTCGATTTTGTTTCATTCAGGATCGGTGGACTGCTTGTGGGAGAAACTTTGAGGGGTGGTTTCATCCCCTAACACCATTTTTCTGCCGATACAAAAAAACATGTTTAATAGTTTGCAATGCTTTACCACATGTATGAGTTTCAATGAAATCGAAAGTGGATACTTCAATGATGTTTCTCGTCAGAGGGGTAGTTACCCCTTAAGACGAATGTAATAATTTTGAATTATGATAAAACATTAAATTGTAGCTTATAGAAATATTTAAAATCAGCGGATACACTTTAAACAAAAAAAACGACCATGATGAATTTATGTTAGAGGTGGTTTACCCCCTTAAGTTTGCTATGCCGCCAAAACGCAAAAACCGGTCAACTTTAGTTTTAATTTCCCTTCAAAATGATACCTGTTTTATTAATTTGCATACAACCCTCTTGAGTGTAGGGTGAAAAAAGACAAATTAAGGGGTGGTTTACCCCCTAATTTAATGTTTTCTTAACATTTTCATAGTGGATTTTTCATCGCTTTTCATTAGAAGAATTTTCGTTTTTGTTTCATTCAGATCGGTGGATTGCTTCTGGGTGAAACTGCAAAATCACCCCTCGACACGCTTTTCTTTGAGGGGCGGTTTCCCCCTTTAAGTTCGATTTTCCTCAGATAAAAAAAATACGTGTCTCAAAGTTTTCGATACTCTATCACATATATGAGTTTCAACAAAACCGGAGACGGACACCTGAGGGATGTTCCTTGTGAGTATCGATGTCGTGTAAGAGAGATGGAAGAGGATCGCGAATATGCATCCTAGCCAACGAATTCAGACGTATAAACATGGAGGCTAGAATGGGAGGAGTCCGATCTGTGCATTTCAATGTGGCTGCAAAAATGTGGTCAAACAGGGATGGCGCCACTATTTCTAAGACCTCGAGAAGTAAGCTGAGTATCAATATGTGTATCGGATAAGTGAAATCTCGGATAATACGGAAAACAGTAGCAATATAGGACTAATATCCGAGATTCTGCGTATTATCCGAGGATACACCTCGGATAATGCGGAGGACTCTGATGAGTTAGGTGACTCGGATAATGCGGAACGTCTATTAATCGAAGGTCGGATAAACGTAGTTATGCTGTATCAGCAAATCCGATAATATACACACAACATTCGCACAATTTGAGAATTGTTAAAATCGAATTTTCGAGACACACCAGCCTTGATGTTGACAAGAGAACACACATATTTTACCTTTAACGCATTGTAGCATGTTTTTATCGTGAAAACATTGAAGCAAACAATATCGCTTCGGCTTTAAATTGTTATTGCGGTGTTTTTCTCAAATCGAAAAATAACTACTGGACAATTTTTTGAATTCCTTGACTCAATGAGTAATTGCAATTTCTTTCGTGTGATTTTTTTTTAATTTTTATTCAAATATGTTATCGTTAGAATAATCGCGTTACCGATTCGCTGATTGCGAGTTGTGATGCAAACAGATCGCAAAGCATTTCTCTTTGACGATGAATAATTTACCATCATAATGACCTGAGTCAAAAGTGTATTCAAGAATAAAAAAAAAATATTATCAAAGACGTTCTCCACCGTTCGTTGTACAAGAAAACAATACAGGACAATTTTTTAAATTCCTTACGGTACTGAGTCATTGCAATTTCTTGTGTATAATTATCTTTTAATTTTAATTTGACGCTAAACTGATGACTGGGATCCAGTCGCACCCTAATTTTTATGCAAAAATGAGATTTTTGCCGATTTTTCAGTCTTTAAATGGATTGTTCACTATTGGAATGTTAATTAAATCAGATGGCTCACATACTATTTACATTCTTACGAAAATACGAAGAAATCGAGGTATTATAAAATCCATTTATATAGACCGGTCATTTATGTAGGACCGGTTTAATGATAAAGAAAAGCACGGTGTGCATATATACTCCAGTCATGCATTTGACGGTAAAATATGTCATGAGTTGTTGGGTTAAATATCGTTATCGTAAGAATTATCGCGTTACCGTTCCCTAGTTTTTATATTAACAGATCGAAAGCATTGTTCTTTGACAGCAGGGATTAATTTACCGTCGTATTTATCTAAGATAATAAAAAATGATTCAAGAAAAAAGCACCAGCATTATTTGAGATATTATCTACCGTTCGTTGTAGTACGATTAAACACTGTTATAATACAAATATTTTTCTGTCTCTATTATACGTATTGCATTATTATTATTTTCGATCTATTTCACCGTTAATTATGCAACTAATGCATATTGTTCATTGGGCATTGCTATATTAAAAATATTCTTCTATCTTGATGCATTTACGGAGATCTCTTTGGTATATATCATTTTACATCTCTCTCGCACGCAGCTCACTTCTCATTATTTATATGTTCCGTCTATGTCACATGCAGCTCACTTTTCGAGGTCTTAGCAATAGTGGCGCCATCCCTGTTGGACCACATTTTTGAAGGCACTTTTTCAAGGCTCTCCGTAAGATTTCGGACTCTTCCCACTCTAGCCTCCATGTGTCCGAGCGTGGCTCGCCAACGGACACGCGCTACTATGATTGTGTGATGGGCGCGTAAGAGACTAGTGAGGGGGTAACTTTTATGCGCGATCTGGCTGCACTGCTCAGAGCGCCGCGAGCGAGAGTGCGCCGTGACTCAATGCGCCCTAAGAGAAAGACATAGAGAGAGAGGGAAATCGTCGCGATACATAACCTCGTCAAAGTCAGCCCCCCCCCCCCCCCACTTTGACTAATTGAACTTTTTTTTACGAATCGTTTGGTGATCGTTTGGTAGCGTTTGGTAAACCATTCAAATCGTTTGATAGTTTCCCGTTCTTTCGGAAAATCAAAAAGAAAGTTTCGATCCATAAGATAGGACTATGAGCAGCGGAAAAAGACTCGATAACCAACGCCATCTATCGCAAAAACGTCGTACATTATCGCGACCAATCGCAGTCTTCCGTTTCAGATACGCGTAATTTCTTTCGGTTCGGTCGGAGTTTATTAACAAATCTAACTATGAAAATGTCACATCGTTCTGCCCCTGTGGCTTCTGGCGACCAATCACAGCTGTCTATTCCTGATACGCACGTATTTTGTGTTATCGTAATTGAATGATCGACTACCAAACGTCCCGAATAGAATACCAAACGCTACCGGCTGTTTTTCTATCGATCGAGACCCATTAGAACGTAATCGGACAAGAAATACCGCGGGAATTTACGCTAATAAATAATTCTGCCAGTGCGGCTTCTGACGACCAATCTCAGCGCTCCATTCCCGATTCGCTGTATTTTGCGTTGGCGTTATTGATTGATCGACTACCAAACGACCTGAATAAAATACCAAACGCTATAGTTTATTTTTTTTATCGATTAAGTCTCATCACAATGAATTAGCCACAAAATAGTCGGTGAATTTTGGTTAGAAATTCTTTTTCCCGCTGCGGCTTCTGGCGACCAATCACAGCTCGCTGGTCACGATACACACCTATTTCTCGTTGGCGCAATCTAGTGATCGACTACCAATCGTTCTAAATTGAATACCAAACGTTTCCGGGAGTTTTTCTATAAATCAAGACTCATTGACGGGAAATCAAACAAGAGATAGCGAGTGCATCCGTGTTTTACAATTTTGCTTTGTGGTTGGACCTTCAGTGACCAATCGCAGTCCTCTAATCAAGACGCCGGATATCCGTTCTTGGTTCGGTTATGACTTTGGATCCTGATCTGTCATAGCCGAGGCGTAAAATTTTTTTCATACGTGACCTCATTTGGAAATAATTATTTAATTGAAGTGTGACGAAAACTTATTACTAATAAAGAATCAAATCAAAGGAACTCAACAGAAAGTTACAGAAGAGAGATGACCCAACGATGGGCCGCCCGGATACCACCATAAACTTAGCCGGACAACTGTAACTTATCAAGGTTTTTTCATGCCTAATTGTTTGGTGGTCGTTTGGAGGTGATTGGTAGCCTAATAAGAAGGTTTGGTGGTCGACCGTTTCGTTATAACTAAATGAGACTTTTTTCCGTAAAGTCGGCTGGGCCTTTTTTTATTTATCACGCAATCCATAAACTGCCACGCCGAATCGACACAGAATCGTTTAGTGGTCACAAATATACAAATCCCAGCGTTTGGTAGTTAATTCATTAGTTATCCCGGTTGAAAAACAATTGACGTCTTGGCGCATACGATGAAGGGCCGTAATTGGTGATTTATAGATCCAACGGAATACGGCGCAGTGATATTTCAATTTATTTGTTTTTCTTCGCCGATCTCGTTCCAATAAGTCTCAAACGGAAGATAATTTTTTGGTAGTGATTGGTAGCTTAATTGAAACGTTTGGTAGTTGATTCCTTAATTACGCCGAACGAGAAACCATCTGCTTAGATGAAGGAATATAGGGCTGTAGTTGGCTGTTGATGGATCCAACGGAATACAGAGCAGCGATATAAGAATTTCTTTATGTTTTTTTAACCGATTTCGTTTCAATAAATCTCATACGGAAGATAATCGTAAGGCAGTGATTGGCAACTTAATTAAAATGTTTGATAATTAATGCCTTTATTACGCCGATCGAAAAATCATCAACCCGTAAACACTGGCGATAGTGGGCTGTATTTGGCTGCTGAAGGATCTAACGGAAAACGGAGCAGTAATATTTAAATTTCTTTATGTTTTTTTTACCGATCTCGTTCCAATAAGTCTCATCCAGAAGATAATTGTTTGGTAGTGATTGGTAGCTTAATTAAAACGTTTGGTAGTTAATTCCTTAATTACGCCGATCAAAAAACCAACTACGGTTAGATGCAGGCGATAGAGGACTGTAGTTGGCTGCTGATAGATCCACCGGAATACGGAGCAGTTATATATCAATTTCTTTATGGTTTTCTTTACCGATCTCGTTCTAATAAGCCTCATACGGAAGATAATCGTTTGGTAGTGATTGGTAGCTTAATTAAAACGTATGGTAGTTAATTTCTCAATTACGCCGATCTAAAAACCATCTACGGCTAGACACAGCCGTTAGAGGGCTGTAGTTGATTGCTGATGGATCGACCGGATTGTGGCCTGCTGAAGGATCTAACGGAATACGGAGCAGTGATATTTCAATTTTTTTTCTTCACCGATCTCGTTCGAATAAGTCCCAAACGGAAGATAATCGTTCTGTAGTGATTGGTAGTTTTATAAAAAAAGTTTGGTAGTTAATTCCTTAATTAGGCTGATCGAAAAACCATCTACGGCTAGACACAGCCGTTAGAGGGCTGTAGTTGATTGCTGATGGATCGACCGGATTGTGGCGCAGTGGTATTTCAATTTCTTTGTGTTTTTTATTACCGATCTCGTTCCAATAAGTCTCAAATGGAAGATAATCTTTTGGTGGTGATGGAGAGGCATAATGATCGGTGATGGATCCAACGGAATTCAGAACAGTGCCATTCCGGTTTTTTATGTTCTATTCATTTCATTATTCTGCACGCTCGACGCATCGGACAATATTTCGATTTGTTTAAAATTATTGATTCATCAATTTTCTTCTAATAAGTCGCAATCTGAATATCATCTTGTGGGTAGTACATGCGATAAAGATGCATGTACTACCCACTATCGTACTACGCCGCAGAACGGCGTAGTACGATAGCAACGTTGTTCCCGTGATATTATATAAATCAATCAGAACCCGGTGCGTTGCGCAGTGGGACGGAAACGCAAATCGACGGTCAAAAGTCTGACAATTTTTCAATTCGTGTAAAAATTTTTACTCGGGGGTTTTTGGGGTTGCTGATTACGAATCTGAAGTCAAAATTTGGGAATACAAAATGGCGGATTTAACATGTACGACTTGTGTAGAAAAGGCGTTATATTTATGTCACATTGCAAAGGTTTTCCTTAAAATTAGGTTGATACAAAGTATTGAGATTAAAATAACGTATACAAAGTGTAGAAATAAGCATTATATTTCTCAATAAATATGTATTCGCATATAAACACAAGGAATTGACGGAAAAAATTCCACATTCCGAATAACGGGTCAATCATCGTGATACATTCGATTACATAAAACTTTATTCATCGTCACCAGAACAATCTGATTCACAGTGAGTGAATTCAACAGACGACGCATTGCCCGAGCTTCCTGCATTTGTTGAGATGCTTGGCGCAGTTAATAACTAGATTGCTTCTGCTAGCAACGATTTAATTTTCTTACCAGATAATTTGCGCAGGCTAGAAATGTATGGATCAAGCGTTAATAGTAGGCGTGAAAAAACGACTTCCATGGTTTTTGTTCGGGAAAATTTTCGTGAAAAATCTGATCTATTCTTTTTATTCATTTATTGGTGGACTCTTGGGTGTCTTCGGACATTTGTCCAATTGGTAATATTGCAGAATTTATGATCGCTGCACTATGAATCAAAATTTTATGTATTGAAGTTGGCATATAAAACCACGGATACAACTTCACGCAGTCGCGAGCTGTTTGCACGGCATAATCTTGAAATCTGATTATATCAATCTCATGGCCACTCGAAAGTGTTTGCAATATAACGTGAAATCATTCGATCAGATCTTCATTTACCCCCGTAATCGAAGCAGAAGTCGTTGAATCTTCTTAAAACCGTCAAGCAGTATTCCCGTCATTGGAGCTACCAAATCCGGGCTTTGGTTGATCAACTATGAGACCCAATCGTATGCGGAAACCTTTTTGTATCGCTTTTTATAAGCCTTGTATAAGCCTTTCGGTTTTTTACAATTTCTTTATCATTTGCAGTACGCGCTTTCCACTTTTCAATTTCAAGTTTATACCCTACATGCAAACAACATTCGAAGAAGCGAATCCACGCATGCAGAGTCGATAACCCGAACTGTAGAAAATCTTCAATGATTTTTCTTTTCAACATCGCATCGATATCGTTGAAGTCTTTTGATATTGCTTGACATGAACAGCAACGTTGAGCAGAAGCATTACTTGTGATTGCATTGCAAACTTTACCATCTATAATGGTGAATGCATGTTTCAAAGAAACGGCTATGTCTTTTCCATCGATGACAGTCTCGTAAGAGACAAGGTTACGTTCCTGCTGTTTAATAAACTCCATTTCGCCCACTGTGGCTTCAGTATTTTCATGCAAAAATTGAATTCTAATTGGCCAACAAAAACGGGTAGACGATGGCCTGGGATTTTTCCATACACAAGGGTATTTTTTGTTTCTTGGTCAACTGATATCAACTGCAATGAAACAAGCGACGTGAAGAATATGTTAGCATCTTCCATCATCATCGGTAAATCTTTTTATATGCCTTTTGGCCAGAGGTGTCATCGCAACCCCACTTACAAATTAAATTCAAGTTGCGAACATTTTCTTTACATAAGCTTTTAATAACTTCGTCTTGAATCAACAAGATTCTCTGAATTGTGTGATCCAGCAAAGACTGCAGTTTCACTTCAGCACTACATTCTGTAACGCTAATGTCTGATTTCGGTAGATAACATGGAAGCTTCGCTTGATGTATTACATTATACGACGGAAATAACTTACAGCTCTGTTCTCTGGTTGAATTCCGAAGTTTCTGATAGTCAGATTTTGACATATTAAGTTCAACTACAAGCGCTAGGGCTTCATCAGGAGTATCAGGAATTTCTGATATCGATTCCAAAGATTCTCTATACTTTTGAGCTCTTGATGGGCTTCCCAGCGTCACATCTTGAACAACTTTTGCGGCATCAAATCTACCAGCTGCTCGAAGGCTCATTTGAACCGCACAAGACAGTTCTTCGGGACTTCTAGTTGCACGCCAATTTTCAGTTTTCCTCCATTTTGAGCGCATACTAGCTTCAGCAAGTCCGAAAAAAGGCCGACCCATGCTGCTGGACTGTATTGAAGATTCTAGGATTTTCTCCAGCGGAACAAACACACTGAGCCATGTGGAAAATTGGTCGAAATATCTGTCTTCGTCCCTCGAAGCTTGCTTCCACTTTTAATTAAATTGGGACAATAATGCGCGTATTGCAAGTTTTGCGTCATCCGACAGAGTAAAAGGTCGTTGTAGTTTCTCTGACATGAACTTTTCAATTTCCAGATATGCTGAAGCTGCACCACGATTCAAATTATTTTTCATGAGTGCGAAAATATTTATTCTCGTTAATCCAGGTGCTGCAGAATCATGGTCGACAGATTCTAAAATGTTAAAGTATAATACATATGAATAAGTAATTACATATTCAGCCTTACTCACTGTTACTCATTCCACAATATTATAGATGACTATTAATATTGTGAAATGCAATGAAAATGATCAGGAAATTAAAAAAAAATCCTCATTTTTCATCATCGATTTCGATTAGACACTTCAAAATATACATTTTTTCAGAGGTTATTTTTCGCTAAGATTTTGGGTCTTTTGGAAGAGGATTAGCAGAAAATGACTTGATATAAAATATTTCAATTTTGAAACGTGAAATCTAAATCCGCTATAAAAACTGAGGGTAATGATAAAAAAAATCTATTTGGGCCTCACTGGGCCCACCACGTGAGTACACCCCTGAAGAGATAATTTGCAACCATACAACTTTTATCTGAATCACTTCTCCATATTTTGTGTTTTAATTGTTCGAAATCGAGAACAATGCATTTTTTTATCACAAAACCTTGTACCAATAGCAGTGGCGCAATAATGCACATTTTTTTTTGCTGTTTCCATTAAACTATAGAATAATCTACAACCTCGAATAAGTCCGGCCGCTTTACAGCGCTTTACAATTCAACTTTTCTCTACGTGTTTACAATTTTCAGAAGTAATTCTACGTTAATTTTCGGAAAAATCATTCGTTAACTGATATCATATTATTACAAATTTTTCATTACATGATGGTATTCTACTTACTTTCCCCTTTCGAATCCATTCTGAAAATCGTCAATCGGTTCAGTTTTCTGTAACCGGCGACGTTTTCAAGAGTGCACTGAAAATTAGGCACAGAGCGCGACGCGTCTGGTTCGAGCGAAGGGCACTTTTGTACTGGGACACAATAGCAGGTATAAAGGATCGTCCCCTCTCGAGTCTGGAACTCAACCCTTGGACTATTACTATATCTAACCCACCATTGCAGATCCCCGAAATCGATACTTTATTTTTAGACTTTTGGTCGTCGGTTTGGGCTTTCGTCCCACTGTGGGACGTGACAGATTCTGTATCCGTGCAAAGGATTTGTACGGATATTCTGCTTGCACTCTTTAGTTTTTTCCGCACTCGTACTCACGTCATCACTAATACTGGGCCCGAAATTCGCCCCGCACTTATCGGTGTGTTGATTTCCCTGATACTGTCTTTTTATTAAACGATTTCGAGTGATATTCCCTCGCGTTTCGTTCGAGTTCGAGTTAAACTGACCGTATTGCTCGGGCAACTCCGTTTCGCAGAACTACCGTTACACGCTATGTTGATATATATCCATCCTTCAAATAACATGCGATGGTCTTTTCGCTTGAAATATTTTCACGAACATCTGTTGTACGAAAACGAGCGGTACAGCAGGTATATACGAAAGTAATACGAAGAAAACATTGCTCCGCCCTTAGATTTCTAGGTACCTGACTCGCTAGTTCGCGGTATGTGGTCTCGGCGCTCTCGACTATGAGCTATAACTCCGTAAATATTTCATATTTCGATTTTTTCTTTTAACAGTATCTTCGTAAGGCGAGATATACATTTAGACGGGAAAAAATTAAGCAATTTTGAAGGATTTTTTAAACTAAGAAATAATTATTCTACATTTATCAAACTATAGGTATACTTTAATAGTTTATTTATGTATGCAAAACTATTTTTTTAAATCTATGCATCATAAAAATGGCGGGGCTGTGGCAGAGTGTTAAAGCAAGGTTGCCGCGGGAGTTGCGAATCGGCGTGCAGTCTAGCTTCCGGTAGTGTTTCATTTGCAAAAAAATCTTTTTTTTTTCAGTTTGAATATGTATAATTTCTATTTGACAGCAATTAAAATTAAGAAAATGCAAATATAAGAGAATGGCACGTATTTGCAAAAAAAAATCAACATTTCACGCAAAATATCTGTAAAATTAGGATTCCAAAATTAGGTTATTTTCTAATTTTTCAAAATCGATTCTCGTCAAGTAGAAGATAGCAATATTATCAATATTTTTACCAAGTTGCAACTCAATCGGCTAATGGTTTTTAAGTTATCTTGCACGCCCATTTTGAAAATGCGTTTTGACATAAACGTGTTTGAAGTTTACACTGACTCCGAGTCCGAACGGTGAGGCACAGCGTTGACGGGCTGTAACATTTGAAGTATTTGGAACTTCGCTTTGAAACTTTGGGAAAATTTGCTATATATATATTTCTATCGTTTAAAGAAGAAAAAGAGAAACCGATTTTGTTATCGTTGTAAATGTATATCCCCTCTTAATATATTATAGTTTCGAAATATGTAAAAAAATCAATTTTTTGAAAATTCTGAAGAGTTCTCTCCCCTTAATTAAAACGTTTTTTTTATTTCCGTTTACATATTTTACTGTCATACTTAGAATCAGCGGCGAATATTCGTAATTAAAATCATATGGTCGATCTATCTTTTTGCTATTAGAATATTCTTAAAGTGTAAAATCTATTGGACCAATCAATTGAAAAATAAGTATCCATTATCATTTATGCGTTCAAAGAGTCAAGGTTTGTTATCATTGACGAAGGGCATAAAAATAATAGTTCGGACTTTGAGCTTGAAAGAAATTTCGCAGTCTGGAAGAGCAACAAATTTAAGAGGGCTCCTCGTACTTGGTATATATGACTTCAACGAAGATGATTGAGTGAGAGCTTCGAGGTTATATTGACATCTCTCCCTGTTACAGTTAGGTAGACGATTCAACGGCACATCTAATTAATTCGTCGGGCTACTGGGGAATGGACCACTAGAGAGTGGAATATCAGGAGAATGGGAGAAAGAGAGCAAGCGAAAGGGGTGAAGGGGATAACACATAACCATCCAGGTAGAACCTATAAGGAGAGTGATACGTTAGATTTGAGGGAGTTCTATTGCGTCTGAAGGACTGCTAGTCGCTTTGGTGCATTTGGTACAATGTACCCCAACTGTCAAGGACCCAGCGTTATTCCAGGTACAATAGAAGCCTCCTGGAACAGACAGAATCTCGTATGTCCTGTGCTGGTGCTTGTCACAACCCGACCGGCACAAATTTATTAATCGCTCTGCTAAATCTCAAATGCATTCTACTATTTGCCACTCGGAATCCTTACAACATCACTCACACCGAGCGCGTGTATGAACGATTTTCAATTCGAACATTCGCCTCTAATTATAGACCAACGAATAATAATAATGAATCTTCCGGAATGTTCCGGCAATAGGAAAGTAAAAAAAATTGGGCCATGAAGTTTCCGAAAATCATAACTAATCGAAGGTTGTCCGAAAATTATCATTTAAGTGGCAAAATAAGTTTACGCATTAATGTCAATTCAAAATCAATTGTCATTATTGATTTAAATTGATTGGAATTTCAGACCTGGCCAGTAATATTTTGAACCGTGCTAAAAAATATCACGGGCTGTATACCAGGCTGAAAGGATATGCTTTTAACGAAAATGTTCCAACCGTATACTACGATTTTTAAGGGGTTACCCCCACTTGCGATTTTGAAAAAATCGATTTTTTTTATTGCATTTTTTTGAAGTATTAGTATCTGAGAAGATGCCCTGAAAACTTCAAGTCGATCCGAACAAAATTGACTGAGATATGAGCGTTGAAAGAGAAGAATCCGTTCTTCGTGTAAACTGAAATTGAAACTTTAAGGGGTTACCCCCACTTGCGATTTTGAAAAAATCGATTTTTTTATTGCATTTTTTTAAGTATAAGTATCTGAGAATATGTCCTGAAAATTTCAAGTCGATCCGAACAAAACTGACTAAGATATGAGCGTTGAAAGAGAAGAATCCGTTGTGTAAACGACCGGAAATTGAAACTTTAAACGCGTTTTTCTCAAAATGGCATTTCTGAAGTCGGTGACCAAGATTACTTGAACACTAATGAACCGATCGTCTTGAAATTTTGCAGGCTTATTTAATACATAAAAATGTAGTCTTTAATCGTTCGATTTTTTTTTCGAAAAAAAATGGCCAATTTATAGCCAAAAAACGGCCGTTTTTTTCGTTAAAATCGAACCATTAACTTTGACTGTCCGCCATTTTGTGAAAAATGAATATTTTTTAAAATCCTTCGATTAAAGACTAGTTTATACTTATATTTGACTAAATCCATCCGCATTTTTTTTTTCAGATGATCCACTTCGCCGCAATGTTGGTCACCGCAAACCGTGTATATAAAAACATTATTTCATTGACGGCCATTTGCCACTAAACAATGTAATATTTTTCAATAAAAAAATTACTGAAAGTTCTTCAAGATGTGTTCTTTAAGATGGTATATTGATCGATTAAAAAAGTTTTGTAGTTTTTTTTTTTTTAATTCATGAAAAAGGCCTTTTTTGCGCTACTAGTGGGGGTAAGGCTTTAACGATGGTTTTGACAAAGACCATGGAACTCAAACGTGCGTGCGATTCGAGAAATTAAGAGCACAGCATAGTGTGACGAAGCTTGCTATTGAATTAAAAAATGTTTGGTTGCGCGTGTTGTGTCGATTAGGAAATGGATTGATTAGGATCCGGTTCGCTAACCAGCGTTTGATCAGAGACATGCCAGTCCCTTCATCTACTTATTAGCGTTTTCCGGTTGTATGTGCACACCCTGAGGGAATCGGCAAATTCACGCTTCAACGTTTTACATACAGGTCTTAAACTGGGCTCAAATATCAAGCGCGAGGATGGGGTCGCAAGTGTCCAATTTCGATGCGCCAATTACTCATGATAATAAGCAGCATTTGCGTAGGTTAATACTTGGATGGATCGCTATTTAGCCGCTGACTTAGCCGACTACTGAGTGAGTGGGAGCTTAACTGACAAGGAAACCGCTTTCAGTGTCTCCTTATCATTTCAATTAATTTAGGATCTGTTATTATTAATCAAAATCTAAACGACAGGTATTTTTGAGGTGGAAAGACGGTTTTTCCAGTTTCGTATTAATTCTAGTCAATATATTTATTTAAAACCAGTTGGAGAATAACGCTCATGGCGAATGATGATAAATTGACGATTTTATATTTTGAAGGGGTAAATTGATTTAAAGTTTTACGCGTTGAAATCGAAATATTTTTAGAATAAAAATATGTATTCTTCATCTTGAACATAACTATTCGCAATAAGAAAATAGGAGATACGTATTGATTACGTAATATTAAATTGAAACTGGTTGGAGAATAATGGTAGGATATATTCATAGTAAGGGGCTAGATCTATATTCAATGTCAGCTAAAAGATGAGAAAATATTTATAACATGAAAAGTATTATACATATTTTTTATATCTCAACTGTATTGGAACATTCTACAAAATAAGGAGATACAAGTGTTCTGCGTTTTTTTACAGATATATTTAATGTATACGCAGCCGAATTTCCAGTCAAATCGTATTATTATGTTGTTTGAATCTAACTTTTTAACTCTTAAAAACCTCTTTTTATGCGATAACTAACGATCCTATCTGTTTAAATTTTGGTTGTATTTCTTACAAAACAATCTCCGTTTTCTAATCCCGGGATTTCTAATGCGCTCGCAAACACCGGGATTTCTCATGCACTCGCAAATTCTTGCGAAATCTTGTATCTCTTTTTTAAATATTGCAATCCTCCAGACTAGATCCTGCGCTTTCTTTCAATCTGGAAATCCACCATAAAAGATATTCTAAAGATGCAGTTCACAAATTATTATTTTTTCTAGAAACATACTCTTTCTGAAATGACATTCTGAAATAGGCATTGAAATTTCTGAAATTGGAAATTCTGGAAATGGAAGAGCTAAACTCTTGTGCCATATCAGATATACACGATTTCTCAATATGTAGCAGCAAGCGAACTATCTTAACGGGTTATACGCAGTTAGAAATTTCAAAAAATCGATTTTTTTGCATTTTCGGAATGTGCAAATATTTGAGTATATTCCCTGAGAACTTCAAATCCATCCAGCGAATTTTCTCGGAAATACACAAATATTTGTTAGGACGCTCAGAGCACTACAAAGTTGACAATGAAACTTCAAACGCGTTTTTCTCAAAACGATGTTTTCAAAGTCGGTGAGCACGATTTCTAAAAAACGGTTCAACCGATCGGTTTGCAATTTTAACACAACCTTGTTAGATATATTCTTGAGGTATTGATCGAAGGAATAAGATTTCCGATAATTATTTCTATTTTTCTATAGGAAATTGTTTATTTCCGGAGCCACCATTTTGTCAAAAATTAACATTTTAACTATTCCTTCGATCAATGCCTGGATTCATATGTCCCCTAAAATAATCTTTTTGGTTTTTTTTCATTTTAGATAATCCAAACTGGAGATACTTTGCTCACCGCCGGATACTGTCACATCTGGAAGGGATGAGGGCATAATATTTTCGTTTCCCTCTTTGTTGCCTACGCCTAGCGCAATAGCACGGGATGGGGGTAAAAAACGGTAGTGCGTGGGGAATAATAGAATTAAGGAATTGACGCGATATTTCGGTATTGAGGAATAATTCGACAGAATTGTTGTACGATTGACAATATGTTATTTATTATAAGATTACTAGACGGGTTAAAGCGGTCAGGCCTACGATGAATGATACAGAAAAGAAAAAGGTATGGTTAGCTTACATTGGTTGTGTTTGACGCTCGGTCACTCGCTCGGTCGCTTGCGTGGATGTTTTTTGTCGCTCGCGTTACAAGGGCCTTCGCTCTTGGCCTGGTGCGCTCGCTGGTACAATTGCTGGTAAGACGCTCGCCGGATTTTACGCTGGACGTGTGTATACTCGACGTGTTTACTACGACGGGCACTACGCGTAGATAGAAATATTAACAGCGCGCAACGTCGATGAATTGAGATTGATAATGACCGACCAATGATAGAAATTATACAAGTGTAAAATAAAACTTTCGTGACTCGAAAAATGAAGACGGTTCGTATGAAGGATAATCGGAGATATTCGTTAGGCTTCTGGGTTAAGACTTGATACAAGGAGTGATTCGGTTGACGGAAATATTGGTTGACGGAAGACTAAGTTCTGAATTTGATGAAGATTGACGGGAGACTGTGATTGAGACTCGATAGAAGAACTTGATGTGATGGTGGTTGACGGGAGAGTGGGATTGAGACTTGATAGAAGAACTTGATGTGATGGTGGTTGACGGGAGACTGGGATTGAGACTCAATAGAAGAACTTGATGTGATGGTGGTTGACGGGAGACTGAGATAGGGACTTGATAGAAGAACTTGATGTGATGGTGGTTGACGGGAGACTGACTTTAGGAAGGAAGTCTTTTTTAATATGAAAATTAGTAGAGGTTCAGTAGTGGGAGATGGAACCCTCGGGAGAGTGTGGCCTTGGTCATCTAGTTCTTCGGGGATTGGTCCATTTGTCGTGAATTTATCGGTTAATTAGTGTGATTGGTCGCGGTATGGTGTGCGAGTAGGTTACAGATTTCCTAGGCACGCGCATGATCTTATTTCAGGGCATCGGTTCTGACTAATATGCGTATGAAGAAACGAGACCTTTGTCTCGTGCTTCGGCGAAAAAGCGCATGAGAAATACAGTTCGATACCTGAGACCTAAGCATGCGCATGATTTGTGTTATGTGAATTTATAGCGATGGTGACTTTTCATATCGAGAGGTTTGTATATCGGACTACGCTGCGAGACCAGATGTCTTATTACTCGTATTTAGTCGGAGTTATAAGATCGTCGGAGCCGTCTAGTCTATGTTATGTTTAAATAATCTAGGATCGAGGCTTTCTTGGTTCTGAAGCGGTTGGGCCTGAATATGCGCCTGAGATCTGTTTCTTGTTGACAGCCAATGGCATAGGAAGAGTCGATGACTGACGGTGCTGCTATCGTGCGTATATCGCTGTAGGTTGAATATGCGTGCGAAACGTACGCACGTTCCTTTTTATGTGGTTATTCGTCTTATTCTTAGATTTATAGATTTAATAATAAGCTTATAACGGCAAATGAGGATATTGGAAATGACCGAGAGAAGGCACATTCGCTAGGATGTAACAATACTTTTTCTTCGGTGACCTCCAGGAGACTTCCTACAGGAGCAATATTAATGAATATTTTTGAAAATAAAAAATGCCAATCCAACGCTAAAAGATGCCATTACACTGCCTAATACTTTTCGTTTTGCCCAAATGAAATCCTTTTCCAGAAAAAAATCGTGAAAAAAACGACTGTTTTGGCCTTGAAACTGCGTATAACGGCTTAATATCATGAAGGTATAAATATGTTATTGTCCTGAAGGTTTAAATGGGTATGCCTCCTACCCTGGTGACGTGAATGTACGTAACAAATTTACATGAAAAATAAATCAGAATTGCTAAGCGGCCGTACGCAAATTACATAATGCATTTTAGGGAGGGGGGGGGCAAAGCTTTGCGTTCTGTCACGATTTTAGAACTTTTAGAAATACTAAAATTTCTGCATGTTCGAGTTTTGAATTTAAAACTCGCGCGCAATTTTACCGCGGAAAGTTGACAGCTTTCCATACGCAATGTCAGTTAAGGGGGGAAGTCTTCCCCCCTTTCCCACTTTCCCCAAGCAAAATTTGAGAGGAAAACATTTTTTTTTACAATTCTTGAAAGTATATTATATTCAAAAATATGTTGGCAATATTTTTAGTCACAAGTCCGAAAATTTATGACGTTATAGTCACTTTAATCAGAACAGCTAGGGTGACCGGTTAGTATCCTCAGTCCCTACAGGTGTGGCATCGTTCACAATAAATGAAGTGCAGGCTCTTATTATTTTGCCAAATATAATGAAGATAGAAAACCGTCATATTGCCCAGTTTGTCATATCGCCCGTTATATTGTACTAGATACTTTAATGTAAGTGTCAATATTCTAGAAAAATCAACTTCATATCAAGAAAAAAAACGACAACTTTGAACGCGTTTTCCTCGAAACTACTTTTTTCGACCTTGTCCCAGCGAATACTCAAAAACTTATCAACCGATTTTCAAACTTTTATTGACGTTTTTGTAAATGCAGTGACTAAGGTTGCACGTAGCAGATTTTTTCAATTTTGGGTCATGATGGAACAAGGAAGAGAATTTTTTTTTATCGTCGTCCAATGAAGGTATAAATCTCGGTTATGGTAAAGATTTTTTCATAAAAGTTGGTATAGTAGTAGATGAATATGTACTCAATGAGATTGGTATAAACCCGATCCTTTCATTATTAGGTATGTCTATAAAAGAAATCGCGATTATTGAGGACAATACACCCGTTATGTAACGGAATAGAGGTGGGGAGGCCAGGCGTTACGGTTCTGGTACGTGGGGGCAAGGGGGGTCGGAAATTGGGGAATTTGGCGTTACGTAACTTGTGTACGCCCCTAGTTGACTGCTGTTCAGAAATGTCGAAGCGCAATAGATAAACAGATTTTGCTACCCATAAAATTATGGGCATCGCGAATTCATTGTAGCCTATTCTGGGGAAATCGTCAGAACATGCAACCAGTCATAAATCGTTTTTCGTGCATCTTCAAAGAACCATTTATTAAAAATTTGAATTGATTACAAGTAATTAAGTATGTGAAAGTGAAGTGCAATAGGGTTTCCTCATATTGAAGATGAAGGTTAATCTAACGAATATTGTATAACCACTCCTGTGCAACATTAAAAGCAATGGATATTGTTGAACCGCCTTTAAATTATATGGATGTACAATTTAAACAAATATATAGAAATAAATATATTTGTGCATAGAAAATGTTAGGCACGTGTTTGAGAAAGTTAAATCTACCCGCCAATTAAGACGTTTGTCTCATTATTTAAATATTAGTGGCTAAACATTATATTCTAACGACTTACGAAAGTCGTTCTTGCAAGCACAAAAGGAAAGGAAGGAAAGGAAGCCATGAAGGTCAGTCAAGCGTTTGTACTTAACTGTTAAAGCAATCAAAGAAGCTACAATTAAAAATTCATGTCGACCGGACGGAAATTATTCGAGTTCTGCTGCGTGCCAATTTCAAAATATGGTTTTGAGAAAAACGTGTTTCAAGTCACAGGTTTTATAGACGCTCCAACTGATGAAAATTTTTCCCGTAATTTAATGCCACCGATTGGTAGAAAATAAAACAATTTTTAGTCGGTAACTTTTTCCCCAAAGAGGCTTTCAAGAGTCGAGAACTGCGTCTGCCGGCGTGGCATCGCCGAAGGCGCTTTTCAATGCTCGGAGACTCCCTCAAAAATAGCTCGAAAACCATTTTAAAACTGTTTTTTCTGCTATTAACGAATATGTATCATATTTTTAAAGTTCAAAGGATTTTTTAAACGTCTCTCCGAAAAAACGATTTTTCGGAATCGCTTAATGAAAGTATATGCGAATGAATATAACAATACGAATATAAATATATTTCCGCTCACTTTTATGAATTACAATTTATTTGCCATAGGGACGGGTGTGAGTAAAGCGCAAACAATTTTTTAGAAGATAAATAAGTTGTAATTTAGATTTATTATTATATTTAAATTAACGTACAAACTAATAAAATAAGCGGTCAGAGAGCGCGATAAATTTTTCGACCATACAAGATAACTAATTAAAATAATAATGATAACTAATAAAAATAACTAATCAAATAAGAATTAATAGTGATAATAATTTTTTTAAAAGCACTGAGCGCGGGGAACGGTCCCACGTCCCTAATGCAAATTTTTTCCCGAAAAACTTCGATTTTTTCCCGAAAAACTTCGATTTTTTCCTGAAAATTTTTCCGATTTTTTCTATGAATTGGAACAAATATGAAGATTTCGGAGTTTTGCGGACAATTATTTTTACGCAAACAACCGAGTTTCTCCGAATTTCTCCGAATTTTTCCGAATAATTCATCATTTTAATTACGATCACGGGAAAATCTCGGAAATAATATGAAGACTTTATGAGGTAACACCACTGTAACGGCCTTACAGGAAGCGTATTTTCTGATATTTTTTTGGCGGAAGAAAATGTGATATAAACAAATAATACTTGCGGTATTTATTGAGCATATATTTAGGTATATTACCCAATTTTGGCAATTTGGGCAATTACCCAAAAATCAATATTTCTAAAATCCCCTACGTGGTTTACTAGCTACAATCATCTAGATGTAATAAAAAAAATTATTTTGTCCAGATTAAAATTGGCACAATTATACTGCGTGCCGCAGGGCACCTTAAGTTCAACATGCCTCGGAAGAATTTGCTGCAGTGTCACCACTTTGTAATATTTTCCCATAAATTTATTTTGCAATATACTTCAATATATGCTTAATAATTACGCCAAGTATTGTTTGTCTAAAACGCTTCGTGGCAGGCCGTTCAGTGGTCTTACAGTGGTTTACCCCTTAAGGAAAATAATGTTTGCAAAAATTTCGGAAATTCATTCTCTCAGAATTATGAGGGATAAAAAAATGTCATACGTTTTTTTTACGAAAATATCTTTCTTTTTCATCTACAACTTTTATCCCAATATCTCCGCAGCCGTTCACTCAATAGGGAAAAAAAAGTTCCGGAAAAAAAATAATAAGTTTTTTTTACGAAAATGTCATTTTTTTTCATCTTTAAATTTTCTCCGAATTTCTCCGCAGCCGTTCACTCAGGTAATAGGAAAAAAGGAAATTTCCGGAAAAAAATATAATAATAATAAGTTTTTTTAACGAAAATCTCATTTCTTTTCATCTTTAACTTTTGTCCGAATATCTCCGCAGCCGTTCACTCAGGTCATAGGAAAAAGAGAAATTTCCGGGAAAAAATGAGAAATCATGAATTTTCAGTAAAAAAAAATGTGTTTTTGGGAAATAGATCAGTACTTAAATCTGTTTTAAATCATTTTTTCTCCGAAAATCTCAAATATGACTAAAATATGAGAAATTATGCAAAATTTGGAGAAAAATTTGCACTAGGGGCCCCTGTGGACCGAAGCCAGGAACGCTACCAACGGGACCATCTCATCGCTTGTAGAATATGTGCACTTTCTGGTACTTACGATTCGCGGCCGGATGGATGGTTGTCTTGTTTTTGGGGATAATGCTTTATCGCTTGATGAAAGTATGAGAATTAATATAATAATACGAATATAAATATATTTCCGCTTACTTTTATGAATCATAATTTATTTGGCATAAGGACGGGTGTGAGTAAAGCGTAAACAATTTTTTAGAAGATAAATAAGCTGTACTTTAGATTTATTATTATATTTAAATTAACGTATAAATTAAAAAAAATAAGCGATCAGATTGCGCGATATATTTTTTGTATACATTAATGACGCAGAGAATCAAGAGCTAAATAAGCATTAAAATCATCTAAAAGCCTCGCGCGTGCCGTCGGGTGACGTCACGCGCGAGGTTTTAGGTGATTTCAATGCTTGAGTCGTGCTCAGATGCTTTTCCCTCGAAGCCTTCGTTTCGGCTTGACCGCACATGAGCGTGCTCATCGTCCATGTATTGGTGTAGCGGTCGAAGGCGCGGTCGGGAAACTTCGCCCGCGCTCGGCTCTTTCCGAAGATGTCCGAGCGTCGCTCGCTCACGGACACGCGCTACTGTGATTGTGTGATGAGTGTGAGCGCTAGAGAGGGGGTAACTTTTACGCGCGATCTGGCTGCACAGCTGCGATCCACTACCCCAACATTCTCATTTGGAGATCATTGTTTTTTGTGCAGTGCTGAAATTACACCAGACTTTATGGCGAAACAAAAACAGGCGCGCTTGTGCGATCGTAATAGTGTGTATAGTGTGCGTAAATTATCGATGAAAGACACCGTTTCAGAACTAGCTAGAGCTCGTAATGATGATTGGGGTCGAGCAATTGTCGAGCGTATCGAGCACGTTTATGATTTGGTCGCAGTCAATACACAATATCACAATTCGTGCATGAAAAAATTGTACCACGCACCACCAACTGGAGAAATAAAAAAGAGGTCCGTATGCAAACGAAATCGAAACTGCAATGCAGTATATTTACTCCTATCTTGAGCAGAATTCTGAAGAGTGTCAATTTTCTCCGGACGAACTGATGGCCAAAATTGAAGGTGATTACCGCCCGCACATAAAAACGGTGAAAGCACAACTTCTAAAAAAATATGGTGACGATATTTTGATTGTCTTAACAGCCAGTAAGGCTCCTGTGGTTTGTTTCCGAAACACAGAGTACAAGTTATTGACGGAAGCCTGGTACAATAAAAAAGAGACGACAAGGCAGAAGAACGTCGGCATATTGTCAGAACAGCTGCATCGATCGTTTTAGAGGATATTCGCTCCACGGTCTACGAGACAAAACAATATCCTCCATTAGATAATTTTTTTCAACAAATTGAGTCAGATATACCTGAAGCTTTACGCGTTTTTCTGGATAATATTAGGAGTACAACTTTGCAGTGACCGTTTTACTTAGAGAGCCACGGCGGCCGAAGTAGTGGCCCTAGCTCAATAAAAAAGTGGCATTTTAAACTAGAGGCTCTGCCAATGTAAACAATTTAAAAAAGCTAACGGATACGTGTATGCATTATAAAGTTATAGGCACTCAAACATGGCAACCTACGAGCCGAATTCTCAGCATTTGCGGGAGGTTATGATTTACTTCTTTAACATCAAGAAATCTGCAGCTGAGGCCCACCGTTTGCTTGTAGATGCTTACGGGGAGGCTTCTATTAATGAGAAAACGTGTCGGCGGTGGTTCATCGACGCCCAAACCGAATATTCACGGATCTAAAGTGATGCTGTGTATCTGGTGGGACCAGCTGGGCGTTGTGAACTATGAGCTGCTCAAACCATCCGAAACCATCACAGGGAAACTCTACCGACGTCAGTTGATGCGCTTGAGTAAGGCACTCAAAGAGAAACGGCCACAATTCAACGAAAGACATGACAAGGTGATACTGCAGCATGACAAAGCCCGACCCCATGTTGCAAATGTTGTGAAAAAGTACTTGGAAACGCTGAAATGGGAGGTTTTATCCCACCCGCCGTACTCTCCAGACATTGCCCCTTCCGACTATCACTTGTTCCGGTCAATGGCACACGATTTGGCTGTCCAGCACTTCGGTACTTACGAAGAAGTCAAAAATTGGGTCGATTCCTGGATTGCCTCCAAGGACCAAGACTTTTATCGACGCGGGATTCGAATGCTACCTGAAAGATGGGCCGAGGTCGTAGCTAGCAACGGGCAGTACTTTGATTAAAAAATATGTAGCCACTTTTTTATAATAAAGCCTTAAACTTTTGAAAAAAACGGTCACTGCAATGTTGTACTCCTAATATAATTTTGAAGAACAAACGTGCCTCGCTTGAGAAATGGAAGAAATAAAGCATTGCTCTTGCACATTGCATAATTGCCGCAGCAAGGCCGAAATCTTTCGTGTCACCCATGCAGGTGACACGAAAGTTTCTTCCTCCTCATAGCCATAAGGAGGAAGAAACAGAGACAATTCTCGAGCAAACATATGACGAAATCGAGGAACAAGAGGATGACAACGAAGCTGATGATCCCATCGCGGCTGACGTGGAAGAAATTTCTATATGTGACATTTCGCTCAGTACTCAAGACGATGAACTCGCAAAACCTGGTCCATCAAGGATAGCGAAGCGAAGGAGAATGCGCTAAATTTTGTAATAGTGCATTACAAGTGGATTAGGCCTACTGGGGATACCACAAAAAAACGCGCCACTTACTCTACTACATGGTCGTGTGGAAATGAGTTATTTGGCCAAAACGCGTATTGGAGTGGACTTTGCGGCGCTAGTACACTAAAACTATTGATTATACAAAAAAAATAACGTTACCACATAAATTGTAGGAAATTTTCTCTAGTTTAATTTATTACACAACTATTTTCATCGTAAAATGAGTCGGAAAGGAGTTATTATCAAAAAACTGTTTTTGAACGCCGTTTTTTCAATGTGGTGGCGCGAGCGGCAAAGATACGAGGTGGCAAAGTAAAAATTCGAAAAGAGCACTTCAAAATCTATGAAATCACCAACTTTCAAAACTCCCGGAAAACATTCCAGGTAAAACTACCAAATGACTGGACTATGAGGGGCAACTGTCTCATCACTTGATGAGCTTTTATCTCTCTTTGACGCGCGCATTTCACGCATATCAAGATGAATCAGCGTACTGGTGCCCGCCCGCCGATGATCCAGTAGTGAGTGCGCAGGTATGCCTGACGTTTGATGTGACCTGAGCCCCACCGTGAAACGTCCGATGATGAGCATCTGCGATGAGAAGTCGAGATGCTCGTTAGTCCCCGGATTTCGACCACCCGGTGTGTATCATCGTATAATGCTTACGATCACACTCCTTGCATCTGGTCGTCCCCTGGCACGCCGCTACGCTGTGGTTCCCCAGACAATTGAAGCATAGGCGCTGACGGGTGATTTCTTCCCGTCTTGCCTCGTTTGAGAGTTGCCAAAAGCTCGGGTACGCCATGATGAAGTGAACACCCTTGCAGTGTGAGCATGCATACCCGGATGATGATGTGGATCCACCCGATGAAGCCGGTCCCGATGTAGAAGGTCGCGAAGTGGATGGCCCCGATGAGACTGCGTGAACCCATGAGGCGTAAGTTCCCGATGATGAATCCTTGCTCGTTGACTTGATCTGAGGACGTGAAGTCTCTACGTTCTCACGAGCCCGAGCCCGATTCGTTAGAAAAACTCGGAAATCCGAATTCATCGCTGTGCGACATATTGTCCCCGAATTACCGTTGGTAATCCGAACTGGACACCAAACGCGAGGCTTACGCGTTCCCGTCACTGAGAAAAGACGAAACACCAGCGAGTATAGTGGTGAGAGCCTGTCCGGAATCTCCGAAGCACTACCGATGGGTAACGCCCGAACAAATTTGAGGTCAATTAGTTGATATAATGTTCGGAAACTCCCGGAACCCACTCGATGTATAAAACCCGAAAATGATCGAAAACGATTATTTGAAACAAGAACCGTCAAAAATTTCCCGAAACCCAATCGATGAGTGATCAAAGACTCCGATGCGCTGAACGCGTGCGAGAGTTCGACTTCTTGTGGGGTATAATTCCCGAAAATATTCGGAATCACTGCGCAAACCCGAAAGTGACCCAAAATGTCCGATATCACTGCGCTAACCCGAAAGTGACCGAAAGTGTCCGAAATCGCTACATACACCCGAAAGTGACTGAAAATGTCCGTACGTCACTACGCGAACCCGAAAATGACCGAAAATGTCCGAAGTCACTGCGCGGACACGAAAATGACCAAAAATGTCCAGACACTACGTGAACCCGAAAATGACCGAAAATGTCTAAACGAACTCGCAATTCACAAGCCAAGTGCACTCGTAACGTGTGTTGATGTAAAATTCTTAATACAGATCGCTGACTAATTCCACTCTCTCTTTCCATTTGCCTGCTGCTCGCATGTGGATTTAGTGCAGCAAAACCTAACATAGCAACCGCATTATTTTCATTAACAATCGGTCGACGTTTGACCCGTGTTTGTTTCACTGTACTGAAGCGACAGAAACGGTCAGCTAATCGCTTAAAAGCCATGTGCGATTTTTGTTGTCTATCCGGATAACGAGTCGCATACAAATCTTGGGCATTTCTATAATGTTTATGGCATTCCCCCAGTACCATCAACATATCAAGAGATTCTTGAAAATCGTTCATTTTTGCGATCCGATATACTCACATTAGAAGGTAATACGTGACTAACTGATATGTCAAAAGAAAATGCGTACTTGCTGCTGATAAGAAACATTGGTATCGTAAGAAATGAAAACAGCGATCAAACAAGTGTTTACAAGTCGAGGGTCATCACTTCAAACATCGTCTGTAGGTAGAGCCAAACCAAGGTTAGTGGATTCTTTGAAGGTGGGTGTTCCGATATTTTTTTATTTTTCTCTGTAGGGAAAAGTTAGGAATCAGGAAAGGAGAGAGGGAGAGTGCGGAAAAATTGCCGGTCATATTCGGCCATCGCGTTGCCTTAAACCCCCGACCGTTCGTCCAATAATATTGTTTTTTTGTGGTGTCTCGTTGGCGTCCTCCACCTAACGGCCAGCGTGTAACGCGACTGTAGTTATTTCCGCTAAATTAAAGTTATTAGTCGTTTCACGTTGCGCGTCGTCGAGAATCGGTTTGCGGTGCGGGAAATTATGGCGGGTCGCGCCGAAAGGATTACCCGCGCTTCCGTTTGTATGTCGTGCGATCGAAATTGTAGTAGTGCGACATTGTCAGTTGTGCGACCTGGTTGGGTGGAGTTGTGAGAGAGAAAGAGAGAGGGAGAGGGAGAGAGAGAGAGAGAGAGAGAGAGAGAGAGAGAGAGAGAGAGAGAGAGAGAGAGAGTATGTTTGTTGTTGTACTTCATTACGTAAATACATGTAATCTTTCTCCACGATTTGAGTCTATTGTGACCTCCAACCCTGTGCCTCTACCGCGACCCGAGGCTACAGTCGGCCGGCACATTGGTTGGCTTCCGGTCGGACTTCGTCGAGCCAATTTTCCTGTTGAGCCGCCACGGCCGGGAAAACGCGAATGCCCTTTTATGACAAAAGAAAAATCAACACACCGATTTTTTGTCACTGTGTGTGTGTGTGTGTGTGTGTGTGTGTGTGTGTGTGTGTGTGTGTAACGCACACACACATGCATCTGCTTAATGGGAAATAGCGATACTATACATATATGGTAATAAATAACTTCTTTCAATTTGATACTTTCTTTCTTGCATTGTTATCCATTGTAGAATGGCGATCGAAAAACGTTTTTTGCGCAATCACTTTCCCAACATTGTGTGATTGATAAAAAAGTACAGCAAGGTTTTTTCTTAATGGCGAGCCGCCAGGTCCCATCGCCAGACCGACTAAAAACGTTATAAAACTGTTTCTTCCGGCGGATTACCTAAAATCATATACAAAAGTGCGCTGACTAGATATACGGTGAAAAAAAACAGCCAGCAAATGTTAATACAATATACAGCTATAAGCTCTAACTCGTTACAAAATTCTATTTTTCTGCTTCCATTCTCTTAGTACAGTATTCGACATTTGCTTTTACTCCACCATGACATTTTTCCTCGCTCTAAGCGGCTGATAAAAACATTTTCGATTATGTTTTTAGCAAAAAGATATTCACCTATGCACATATATATTGTTTTTTTTTTCATTTAAACACCTTAAGGGCTAAAGGCACAATGTGGTAGCCGCGTAGGAAACTATGAAACGTCCGGTTCATGTGTCAGAAAATTATTAATACATACGAGAATACGTGAAAAAAAATCTTATCCAAGTATTGTAACTAAATACTTTGCTCTATATATATATATATATATATATATATATATATATATATATATATATATATTGTCATGACTAGGGACCGATATTGATAATCACATTTAACCAAATATATGTCTTCCCGCTCGATATTTCGAATTTGATAAATCGATAATGTGTGGTGGATATAATTAAAAAAAAACCCATTAATCTATCGGGCACAAAATAAATTATCGCCAATAATAATAACTGGTAAGTACTACTTTTACTCATCGCGATCAAAATCAATCGATTCGTAACTAATGAATCGATATTCTCTCTACTATAGTTATACAAATTTATAATCGATGATTGATTTCTTTTCACATTACAGCTATCCGGTCTTTAAATGCTATCGTTCGATTGGTATAATTTCTTATTAGGTGACTTGCTTGAGGTCGTTTGGGTTCACTTCTTATTAGGTGGTTTACGTTTGATCGTATTAGTGTTTGAGTTACTCGAATTGGTCGCGCTCGCTGGCGAGTCCAATTCCTTGTCCAAGAGGAATGGTGTACTGTTTTTTTCTGAATTAGAGAAAATCGTGGTTATAGCGTGTACACGTTGCGCAGCATCGTTCTTATCATATTGATCGATCGGTTTCTCGTTGTAGTCGGGACGTCCATCCTTCCGTCGTGAGAACGATGGAATTCTCGTAACCATCGGTTTATCTCTTAACGGTGGTTTTTCCAACCGAAGAACCGCCTCATGCGGTTGCTCCGGACCTTTCGTATCGTTCTCGAAATTGAAAACAGTTTGTGATACCGGTGACGGTATTGCGGTGATTTTCGGTATGTTTCTGTGTTCCCGATTTTTCGTTGGAAGATTGGTTGGTTTGATAATAATTTTTGGCTGTTTGGTATTAGGCCCTATCGCAGGATTCTTCGAGTCTTTGGGTGTGATTATTATCCTCGGCTCGTTCCTCTCTTCCTTCATTGCGTTCAACGGGCTCGCCACTTGTGATTGATTAGCGACGGTTGCAATGCTCTTTGGCTCAGATTCAATCGGGCTCGACGGAGCTTGATGGCGATCGTTTGACTTTTCCTTATCAACGGTATAAATACGGTCAACCATTTCGGTTTTCGGTGTAATCACGATTCTCGGCTCCTCGTGAACGTCCTTATGTGTAGTTAAACACGATGCAGCCGGGCTCAAGTTTTGTCTCGATTGTCCGAGAAGATTTCCCACACGTGGAGTAATAATGATCTTCGGTTCTCCTGGAGTTTTTATCTCATTGAGAAGGTTCGATCTCTCCGCGTAGAAATTATTTTTCGACAATGCACCCGTGAGCTGTCTCTCTTCTATGTCCCTGCTAGTCGCCACTGGCTTGTACCAATTCGGGTTGCCGATTATGTTGGGCAATGAGGAATTTGCAGGTGCCTTCGTACCAACCGCGGATGGCTCTTTGTTGCGATACCAATTGGGATTCCCAAGATTTCGATCCAGGCAATCGACCGATTGACTCGTATTGGTGTCGGTAATGACCTGGTCGAAAGCGAAGCCATCACCGTGTAGCGGACACTTTAAATTTGTTGTGATTCCACCGGAGCCATGCGTATTCGAGTATTCGATCTGATGATTGGACAACACTTGTTGCGCATCTGTGGCTACTCTCTCTAACGAATCTATGAGATTGAGATCCGCGTTATTGCCTGTGCCAGAATCCTGTCTCTTTAATAGAGGACCCACATGAAGATTCGTGGTTATGGGTTCACGGTCCTCGATCTCTTCGGCGAGATCGAGGCTTTTCGAGGTGCCGAATATTCTCGGTGGTGGTGGGGGAGGATGCCCAATCTCCGCAGCATTCCTTGCTCCGTGTCGATGCTCCTTCGACAAAGTGCCGTAGACCTTGGGCACGTACAAACTGTTGGGCGCCGGCAGGGAACGTCGTTTCTCAATGTCCGGTAAGACCTTCGGATAGTTTCGTCTCTTGATCGTCTTGAGCGCCTCTTCTGGGCTTATAACTTGCCTGTCTGCCACGGGTTCTTGACAGGTAACGTTCACATCGCCGTTCTGTTCCTTTGAGCCAAACGTCGTCAATTTACCGATACCTAGTGCGTAGATATCGTCGTCAGGTGCTTCGAGAATGAGATGACTTTTATCGGCGCTCTTGTCTTCCGGTGCCATCGCTTGTCCGGCTCTCTGCAACCATGTCTTCAAATTAGAATTAGTTTTGGCATAGAGACTACTGGCGCTTTCCGAATCTGACTCGTACATCCTCGTCGTCGAAAAATTGGCATTAGCGCACTTAAAAACGTCCTCCATAGGCAATGGATCACTCCGAGAATGATGATGTTCGACAACGATGACCCGAGGCTTTGATGGTGTTGCGTCCGATTCCAAAGAAGCAAGATCGTTAATCATTTCCATATTCTTCACGAGTTCTATGGGAATCTGATTGAGTATCGATTCGGTTCTCGTTGCCGGAGTTGCGTCAACGGCTACCGAGACTTTTGGAGCTTTTGTTTTTTTCCCCGGACGCACGACGAGCGCAGGACTGTGCTCATATGTCGGCGCTGCGCTATCTTCTCTCCTTTTCTCTTCGTGGCAACGTTTTCTCTCCTCATCCTCTTCGATTTGTTGTTGCGTCGTGAGTCGCTCTTGATGCTCCTTTCGTAGAGTTTCCCGCGTTTTGCGCAGAAATCTCGGTGAACATCTGTAGCCATAGGCAATCAGAAAGATTTAGATAGAGAGGGAAAAGGGGGCAGCCGAAGAAACAATAAGCTTTGGACGATTTCAGTGGGGTATTTTATTAACGCAGGGATAATCGGGTTATCTTCGAAAGTCTATAAAAAGAAAAGCATGCACCGCCACATTTCAACTTCGTTATTTCTTTTATAGCATACAAGGATTACTCAATATCGACAATGAATTAAATACAATGAAAGTGTTATGGAAGTACCAAATGACTTCTGATTGTGAAGTAGCATATCGTTGATAACAGCGTCATCCAAGCGTAACTTCCATTTCGGGTATTGCAGGTTGTCTTTCGAACCGGTAACATGCAGAGTTAATCAGATTATTTTGGAGAATTGATAAAACGGGAAGCATGCTGATCAACATGACAACTTTGAAAATTCTTGTACAGCACACAAAAATATCGCTTAACGTCGACGCCGAATCAAAGATAACGGAAGCCTTTTTGAAATGACTAGACTTGGATACGTTACGATGTCTTCAACACGTATCAGTGTGAATTTGCAAATACAAAGTATAACAAGACTGACAAGAGAGGGCATTGATAATCGCGTATATTACATAGAGGGTATAGGAGTCATACGAACGATATTCGCAGAATGAGTTAAGTATTATTCGACTGCAGGAATACGGTACCCGATAACCCAGTCCAACTCTGCTGTTTATATCGTACTGGGGTTGAACCCAGTACGATACGAGGGTGCGTGCTATTCGAGAAGATATAGAGTGTTCGATCATTGCAGGCTTATCATGATGCTATAAGTTACGACGAGAGACTGCGGTTATTGCAGCTAAATACCGAAAACGACAGGCATTACATTCCATCATGGTAGTATACTTGGGCGAGTTCTGAACCAAAAGGCGCCGAGGGCGGTGCGGGGACAGGGGAGTCCGGTGCGAGGGAGTCACGACACTGGGTGGCGAGCCGAAAGCAATCGTAAATGTACATGGATGGAGGGGGGGGGTGCCTGAATTCGAGGAGTCCACGAGGAGAGGATGACGGTTTTAGGAACGGGGTTTGCAGAGAATGGGCGATTCTGGTAGCCCTGGCCCTACCAGGATTGCGAAATTCTAGCCCGGGTACCTGAATCAACGATCAACAGGGGGTGCAATGATGCTTCACTGTTATGGGGAGGGGGGGGGGCGCATTATTGATACAGACGAATCTTTTCTCCAGACAATTGTCGAAAGTTTATTCCAAACATGCAGAGACACGTGTAAAAAGCCAGCGTCTATGACACATGCTCGGCAAATTAAGGCCACAATAATGTTAGATGTCAAATGAAGTCTTCTTCACAACCCGTAACACTTTTTATGCAGCTGTGATAACAGAGGCTCGCTATTCTAAACATTCTCTTCCATCCGATATTGCATTCATTCACAAAGATGATGTCAAAATGTTTGCATATCGAGTATGTATGCAGTGCTTCCCCGCCAAGAACCAATGGGACTGAACGAAGAACGAGCTCGAACACGTTCCAAAGACCTTACACCTAACCTATTGGTATACTGTGGGATTGTTTGCCAGAACATCATCGAAATAACAGTGAAGTAATATGATATTTCCCACGCAAAGAGGATGATAATACACCCGAGATGGGAGATCACATTGATGGTCCTTCACCTGCGCGTCGAAATAGTAAAAAGTGTTGTGAGGGAGAACATTCTATTTGAGAGAAAAAAAGGTTTTCCGAAACATTTGAAGATGTATTTGTGGGAACGATTGGATGACTGAAGACGAGTTTCGGGTGGAGGGGTTTTTAAACGACCGCTTATAATCTCTTAAGCCAAGCGTTTAGTGCATTAGATCATTGCACAATATCACTGCTACAGCTCCTCCGACAAACTCCGAAGAACTGAAAAACTTTGAGGATAAATTTCCTTGTCGGTGAAAAATGGATTTTCCGACCATTAGCAGTCAGCAAGATGGCGAAATTCCTTACAACGAAGAAGCTGCCAGAATTTAACGTTCAATCGAGTTACCCAATCTCCGACACGAGGGCCGTCCGAACCAAATTCGGAATACGTTACATAGTGGACATCAGCACGGCTCGAGGCGTTCGATCAAAACCCAAAAATGTTTGAAAGTATGTTGGAAATTGGTCGCAACGGTGATCTCTACATGAACTATTCTGCGGGACAAATACATCAGCATCGAATTTAATAGACTAAGCATACCAGTGTGCTGATTGGAAACGAGTTCAACCGCATCACCATCATCGTACAGTCACCACCATCGCAAAGTTGTTGACATTATTTACGTGCTTGCCACGTAAATAATGTATACCGAGTGGTGGTCGTCGATCAGCGTAAAAAAATGTTCCAAACGGCTTTGCTTTTAAATATAAGGAATAAATAGAACAGAACGATATATTTTTCAATTTTTTTAAATTTATTTAAAACCCTGCGCTCACACAACACTTCGTATATACACAACCATTTGTTCAGCGATTTTACATTCGCATTGGCGCAATTGTATTTCGTATTGAAAAATGATAAAGACATTCGAAATTGGAGATTTTCGGCAGTCCAGACCCTCCGAATCAACAATTTTTTTAAGGGATCCGTGAATCTTGATATCCACGAGCACTCCTCGAATCCGTTTGCGTAAATGTTGGAACCTCCATAGAAGATTTCTCGTCGTGGAGTTCGAGGATTAACATCGAAATTAAGGGTCTCTTGAACCCTTGCACAGCCACGACGAGTTCCATCTCAAAGCGTGCGCAGACAATTGACACGATTTTATATAAATTCTCTAACCGCGTCACTGATCGGATTGTATTCGAAAATACGATGGTGGAGGATCGTATATCACGTCCTGCGACGGAGTCACTGAACTTTCCCTACGACACACTTTGTCCACTCGACTTCCACGAGAACACGGTTTTAGGCATGATTCCTCGAAAAAGTCATAAACTAAAAATTATATAACTGCAAGGTCTAACCCCTGTGGAGACTAGGAATAGGCCACGGCTTCCGGAAAACTCCGCTCGATCCAGTCGTAAAATTAGGCCACGACGGAAACCAAGTGTACGTGAACGACCTACGAAGAGCATAGCGCTACGCTTTGCCACAAAAATGGCTGGTCTGGTTGATATTTAATCGTACGCTCATAAAAAAAGCGTAAGATATTAAACCATTTCATCTTACAGGAGTACACAATTACACATTTTGATATTCACAGGTAGGGGTTTTTTCACATTAATCGAAGATGTGTTGGTTATAGTTTTTTTTTGCCCGCGAGTCTCGATAACCCACACTTCGCACATTTATTCCCGCTGTATGAAGAGCAGCGACCACTGACCACGGGAAACGTGCGTTTCCCCTTGACCTAATATTCACCACCGCTTTCTTCACAATTAATTACACATTAATGGTACGCATTAGATTGTGTTTATTAATATTCGAAGTTCCACGATCATGCCCACCCGCATCACGTTTTTGAAAATCGTCAAAGGATGCTAGAGTAGGCTCTACGACTCGTTGTGCGTGACACTCGCAAAAATTGGATATGGTGAAAAGTTTAAAGTTTTCCTTGTTGATGCTTTTATTTTCACATTTGTCAGCTGCTGCAAATTCACCATTGAAAACAGTAATCACTATTACACTTGGGTGTTTATCGGCAATGGCTTACACATGTGAAAGCATCATACCACATGCGTCTACGAAAAATGACCAGTTTCAATATAGTCGTTATTGATGACGCATCCAGTCAGAACACGATGTTCGAACGCCATATCATTTTCTCGCCAGATCAAGCCGTGATCACTCCGTCCTACGCTCGAATGTAAAAGCTGTCTGCGCAGGACATTTTTAACACTACTATGTCAGCGATTCGAGCCATCAATGATTGTGGATTGCCGGTGGATAATCACGGGAGCTTAATTTTGGCTTGCGTTTCTAACGACTCAATACACTCATCACATCGATGCTATACATTGTGACGTGATTTTTTTAGCCACGTCATAGAAATGCTACCGATGATCAAGATATGCTCTTGATGCCCGGGTTGCGACCCAAAACTTAACCCGTTTGTGTTAAGGGCCTTTTCTCTAGTATGCTTGTCTTGTTACGTGGCGTGTGGCTCAACGTACGGAGCGATCCCGACCGAGAGATGCACCCAACGAGGCTTCTCGGGGAATGGGTGCAGGCCCGGCTGAGACGCCGGCGCCCCACTGTAGTGGTGCATCGTGCTGGGGAGCAGGCCGTTTTGGTTACGGGCGGAGGCTGGAGGCCTCCGCGCCGCGCTTCAGGAGAGAAGCTTTGCCCGCTTTCGCACGGTGACCCGGGCGAATGCGTTGAATTTCGTTTACGTAAAAAGTTCACGGGTGGTCAACCCACCAGCTCCTGCACAATAAAATAAAAACGATTTTATTTTATTATGATGTTACCGGTGTTAAGAGTTAAGCTACTCCCCAGTGAATCCCGACCCCTCTATCACAACCCTCAGCCTGAGCGGCGATGCTCTATCGCAACCGTCCTCCCGTGCAAGTGCATCCAGTTCAGTCCGGTTATGATTCCGGTGATACAAAAATCAGGGAGGTCTCCAGACTCCCAGGTCATACCGGTTATGATTCCGGTGAAACAAAAATCATGGAGTCCTCCAGCTCCGATGTTGGGTCGGGGCCTCCCGACCCCAGGGCATACCGGTTGAGAAATCAGGTGAAACAAAATTCTCTGTCGCCTCGGGTACTGCGGATGCACGCGCGCGGGGTGGACGGCCGAAGGTGACGGTTCTCGCACCTTAGCTCTCGTGTTTAAGTTCTCGTTTCCGTGGTACGAAAAAATATCCCCGTCACAATATTCTTCCATCGAATTTACGAGTGCGGCTCAATGACGCAAATTTTGTGCTAATTTTGAAACATCCGCCATTTTTATGCCCGTTCAAGATAAAATTTCAAACAGATTATGTGGGCGAATTGCCTGCTCGTTTCAAAGTGGGAGGCAGGCATTTAAAATCGGCCGAAGTCGTTTTCTTTCGCGAAAATTATGTTTCGTCGTTCTTCTCTTTATCAGAAGTGTACTACCGCTCCGCGCCATACTTTTTTATATTGCTCTAGTATAAGAATGGAGAGATAGCAAGGGATGAGAATGAACTCGAGAGGGTACATAAGCGCGGATGAGAATGAACTCGAGAGGGTACATAAGTTTTATGGGCGTTGAGGAACTTCATTTCACATCCAGCATTTATAATTACTTAATTTTTAAACATGTGTCATAAAGGCCTTCACCTGTATATCTGCATATTCACGATAAACTTCTTCGATGTCAGGAGAAAATAATCACCTGTATTTATAACCTTATTTATCCTCCAGTGGAGTGAACGTAGCACCCCCTTTTCCCGCGGCCCCCTTATCCAGAATCTTCCCCGGCCGCCAGCATCACCCCCTTGCTCGTGAGTCCCGCGCCGACAACCATCACCCCCCCCCCCCCATGCACTCCAGGCTTTGGGCATCCTTTCCCCCGCCCCGCCGACACCTCATCTACGACGGCTTCTCTCGTCTCCACCACATGACGTCACTCGCCGTAACGGTCCCCCCGCACCCCTCTCTTCGAGCACCGAGCCTATAGCCGTCATCTCCTCCCCATGTGATCCGTGACTTCTATCACCCCCTCCCCTCTCCGCCGATCTCTTATGTAGGACCAGTTTTACCTCTCGACCACGGAACATGATTCACCCGCACCAGACATCCTCGTCTTGGCATCCGCCTCGCCACCTTCCAGCACCCGTCGAGTTATACTACTTATTATAGCCGTCGAGGTGAAGGATATTACCCAAAGACGGTGACGTTTAGCTCCTTCAGCTATATGCGGTGCAACAGCGAAAAGCATTGGCACCTAGTGGGCTAGGCGGGATACCCTGGATGTCCAGATTGCGGGTGCACGTACCCATCGGTATATCAAGCGTGTCGTATACAACTACCACGGTCAATGAAAACGGTTAAAATCACAAGACTCATTTATGGTAGCCGAAATCCATCATCGCCCACCATTCAATTCGTAAACGTATTGTCTTTCTCTGGGCCTCAATGAAGCGTACTTGTAGACCAAACTAATGGCACGCGTTTTTCCGACTCTTGAAAATTATCAATTGTAAATGCAGAAAGCAGGTCACTCAAAGATCAAGCAATAAAACGAGAATCCGGAAAATCAGACTGACGGGTAGTAATGATAAGGTCAAATCATGATCAAGAGCTGTGCACTGGTGATATACGTTTTCGACGTCTCTCTAGAGCATACGACGAGATCAAAGGTAACTGAAGTAAAGAAAGAGAGAGGAGCGAGCGTGAAATACACTCTGACATGGGGTCACAAAGGTATTTGCGGTGATTAAGCCCGCGTGACGACGGTCGGGCTTAATCACCGTTACCGCGCCTTGAGCCAATGCCATTCTTGTTAGACTTAAGGACGTAGATTTGAGTTTTTTTTTGTATCGAATTCACCACGAAATCCCGTCCCTCCATCTTCCCGTAACTCAACGACGCCCCGATGAACCGAGGTTGGGCTAGCGCGCAACCGTGAGCAAATTTACAAAAACGGGTAGAGACATCGAGCTGGGAATTTGCGTGTCCCGAAACCCGTGCAATACGTAATAAAATAGAATCACTTCCCTTTCGTGACGAATATTATTTTCAGACTATATAGTCCCCGATAAATTGTTTCTCTTGTGTACCGAATATTCTTGGAAATGATGTAGATTTAAATTACTTCTCTTTTGTACCGAAATTATTTGAACTTACATCGAGTCCTCTTTTGAACTCAGGCTTTTACTGTGATCTTATTAACTGATCTAACAATTTCTCATCTTCCTGTCCCCTCCCCTCCGCTTATAGAAACATACGAAACCCGTCACAACACTTATTCTCGATTGCCAATGCTACACAACCCTCGGAAGATGAGGTTGAAGGAAGTATCCGGCTTAGTCCCATTCTCGTAGGCATATTACATTGCAACACAGTGATTCGAATCAGGGTATAACTGGTATCTGGGCATTAAATTGAGGAAAGCACTTGGTTGCTTGAATAATGTGGATATAGTTCGCTTCGATGACCCAAGTTCGCTTCGATGACCCTTCGGTGGACACAAGAGTCGACAGTGGTAGACCGTAAAAAACTACGGAATACGTTGACAACATTATAAAAAGGAAGTGCGTTATAGATCCACGAAAAACTGCGGCAGACATTTCGAGAGAATTACGTAGTGAAAATCGTGCCGATGTTAGTCGAAGTACAGTATTCCGACGTCTGAAGCCTGTAGGACGAATTGGATGCATTGGTGTAAAAAAGCTACTCATCAGTAGAAAGAAACAAAAGGCCAGATTAAATTTTCCGAAAACATATCAGTGTTGAACAGCATCAGGTTGGTGGAAAGTGCTTTTTTCCGATCAAACCAATTATTCGGAAGTGATGCCGGAAGTACGTGAGACATCAAACAGCTACCAGATACAACGTAAGATATCAAATTCCTACTGTAAAACACAGTGGCGGGAACATTAAAGTTTGGGGAGCATTTTCTGACGGCGACGTTGGTTCACTGGTAGTAATGCAATGTGGACGCTACAATCTACAGAAATATATTGTAAGACAATATGCTGCCATTTTCAATCGAGGAAATGCCGCGTGGTTGGCTCTTTCAACACGATAACAACCCCAAACATGCTTCGCGTGTTGTGATAGATTTCCTTCGAAGACGAAAAGTATGCCTTCTCGACTGACCATCGCAATCACCGGACTCAAATCCGATTGAGCATTTGTGGCAAGACCTGGAATATCGAGTCGGAACGAAAAATCACTCTAACGAGGCGGAATTGTGAAATAATTTGCGACATGAGTGGGAAGAACAAGAGTTCCTTCTGCGAGAAAGAGAAAGTCTACATGAAAAAATACCCCTGACCCTAATCATGACCGGGAAACAACCAATAAATTCATAAATACTTTAAGAAGGTCGGCGGTTTTAAAACAAAATGCCACATTTAGATAATTCATGTTCCATTTTTCCTGAAGGTAAGACCTTTACTTTTTAGTAAATGAAGTGCAATGATGATGAAACATGAGACGGCTAGCGAATCTCCGAGTGGTCTGAGATCCAGCAACGCAATTCAGGGTGCAATCAGTTGATTAAATCATGCTTGTGCAGTAATTTTACTCTTCGCATACCGCTGATCACGAGATTGTGTTAAAGAGGTAACATAAATAGCGATGGTCTCGCGTCTTACCTGTGAACAATTTCTTGCTGTATCCATTCTTTGACCTTGATATGTGTGTCGATCGTGGACGAGGAATTTTGACGGGAGAGCTTAGATCTTCGGCCAAAATTAGAATTATTGTCGTAAGCTTTGTCATGCTTAATGACTTCGTTTATGTCCGGCGTACTAATGCTTTTTTGACCTATTTCGACATTATCCGCCAATTGGTTATTCTTTGGCTTCGTAGCTCTTGTTCTCTTCGTCGAATTATTATCTGGCTCGTTCGGTGCGCCACTGCGGGACTTTTTCTCTGTCCTCTTAAGACTGTGACGTTTGTGATAGAGATAGAGAAAAGCTGTGACGTTTATCAGGAGAAATACGACACCGAAGCCGACCATCATCGTGATTGCTGATAAACCTCGCATGCTGGCATTCTCCTTAATGGACGTGCTGCTTCTTACGTCATTTACGAGAGTTTTTCCAGTTGGATATGGAACCAAGTTGTCAGAATTGTGCACAATCGTTGTTGATGCAGGCATCAAACCGGGCATAGACTCCATTGAAAAGTTCCCCATGCCGTCCGCATAGTCAAGAATAATCGGTCTCGGAGCTGTTGGTCTGTGTCTTATTACGTTCGGTAAGTCGTTGTTCCAGAATTGCATCGCATTGGCTCGGTAATTTAGATCCACATTTGGTGGAATAGCTGTGTACACAATAAATTTTGAATTGAATGGATATGCAACAAATGGTGCAATTAAAAATATCAATCGCTCTCCTTGCACGCGCCAATATTGGTCAAGATCATTTCTTCCTAGGCATTATAATTTAGGAAATAATACTGTCATTTTATTCCCGTAGGAAATTATAGTTTTCATTACTGTTCAATGTCCCGGTTCACAAAAATTATTCAGGAGCGATTAAATAATATTAAAAATCGACAGGTGTGCTGTTCTAGTGCCGAACGTGGTCAGCTCTAAACCAGAACATCCATTCCATTGTTCATTCGTCTCCGTACAATGCAATAACATAGACAAGATAATAGTAAAAAATAAAATATTGTTGTTGAAATGATTAAATGAAATTGTTTCAAGGGAAACTCGATTACTCACTGAGATTGAAATAGGTTCGATTCGACGGACTGTACTCGGGCCAATCGACTTGGTATTGCATCCACTCTCTCGGGCCGTCAGTCATGTATGCCAGTCGTCTCGGCGCGTTTGGGTTTCTTAAAAAATGAAAAATGGAATAATTGGTCATGAAATAAGTACTATCTGAATTTAAATGTGTACCGTTCTTGCGGTCCAGAATTCTGTTTAAATATTGCTTTAAATGGGTTGGAAATTCACCAATGAATCAGAATTTAACTATGCAAACGATTTCAAGTACATATTGAGGAATAGATAGGTTTTTTTTTCGTACGATGTTTAATGAAAGCATATTTGACATTTTCCACGTGGCTGATCCCACCCTAAAACAGTACCATATTATTTCTTACCGAATCAGCCCAGCTTTTAAAATCTTATTTCTCGATCTTTTTTAATCGATTCGAGAAAAATATAAATTCACAGTAATTTCATTTTTTTTATTAATTGCTTCAACGTAAAAAAACAGCTCTATCAAAAAACTATTTGCAGTGACAATAAATCAATCGCAAAAAAACTGTTTTTTCGCGTTGAACTAAAGCACGGAAATTGATCCCAGAATTGATGATAGATCGGGATTGACGTCGCAGAGTTGTTTGCGAATTTTGTCATATATTATCTTTATCGGAAATAAGTTCGACTCGCGGCTATCACTCACATTAAAAATATAAATACGTAGACGCGAAAATATTGTGGGATACTTCCATTAATTCTGATGACATATAATTATCGTTCTCGATATATTTTACACGAATTACACGCTTCGTCGACAGATTGCACATGTCTGACGGAACGTAGGAATACAACTTAAATGACAACGATTGTCGTTATCATTGCGACGTATGAAAAAATACACGTCGTGAATGTTTTCCAACGTAATAAAGACCACTGCGCGTATACAATATCAACCGAAAGTAGAGCTTGCATGAATATTTCGACTAGATATAGTCTCGACGATATAACATTTAGCAGTATTGAAATCGCACGGATTTCTACATTTAGTACGTTTGTAATCTTCAATGGTGACTGCATTCGTTTGCTGAACGTAATGAGTATTAGATTTGCAAGCGGACCCGCGTGCTTTCGAAACGCCCATCAAGCAGTATTTGCTTGGCAAACGTGGATAAAGGAGCTCAGCATTACGAAACTACTTCAACGAGAAAAAACACGTTCTGCGACTCCAACTGGAGCTAAACGTCCGCTGAAAACTACATTCTAAATGGTGGATTTTTCAAAATCCAGTAAATACGATTGTTTTAACATAAATATTGTCTCGAAACATTAAACGCTATTTTCTCAAACATACTTATTTTGGTTATTCAACCACAATATCTCGGAAGCCGATGGAAATATGACGCATAAAGAGACGCGACAGCGTCTTGACGCCAAGTAATTTAAAAAAAAAAAAATACGACGCCACTGATCGCTGCCGCCGATCTTGACGCCACTGACCGACTGACGAACACGCCGCGACTCTTTATACATTAAGATGGGCTTTTAGCAGACGACGTTTCACTTTCAATCGGCATTACCCGAAAACGCGGCGACAAATCGAAAATCTAATGACATTTTACCAATGTAATGTGATTTTTTTAAATCGATTTTGTTTGGGTATTTTTTCCATCCGTGTACTCAATCCCCTTGATCTCGTAATATTCACCGAATTTCCGAGCGAACTCACGACTAGAAATTGTTCTACCCTCGGTGGATTTTCTGATGCGAATAAAGTATTTCAGCCATGTCATAAACATGAAACATACGCCCTCATAAGGGTTGATTAACATTTGCCTGACAAAATCCGCAGTAGACGCATTTGAGACGCTCTGCGCATTCGCGAGAGCGCCACATCCAGGCGAACGAAGGGTCTTCGAGTAGCATCCCCTGCTACTAGCTTTTTCGTTTTAATGTGTACCGTGATCTGACAGCTTAATCCCTAAGTAAGGTTAGGCTGTGCAAAAAATATAAATTTTATTCTATCTCAAGAAAAGTTAGAAGTGCAAAGACGTTTAAAAAAAAAGAAATGGTTCTTTTGAGGACAATATTAATTTGACAAAGGTTTTAATGTCGAAAAAAAAAACGGCTCTTTTTAGAGCCAAAAATAAATTTGACGAAGGTTCTTTACATCGCCGATTCAGACCTTAGAAAATTTTCTGACATTGTAGACACGGCAATAATCGATTTACGTGATAACGGAGAAAATAAAGGACGAACACATGATATTTCCTAGCATCGGATACAGGTAAGAAAAAATAATCACATACCTTCTACGTCCAAACATTGTGCACGCATCATAGAACAACGTGAACAGGTTTCAGCGTGAAAAAAAAACACATTTTTCCGATTTTTTTCGTATATATGGATAGAGTAAATGTAATAAAACCTTTTGTACATTGTTAAGTTTGTCATTTCAAGAACATTCCGTGAAATTTGTACGCGAAAATATCCACAAACAAGCCGGTGACAAAGCTTTTCCAAGAACGGCTTTGGAAAAACACGATTTGCGGTGTTCACTGTATCTCAGCTAGAAATTATCTGAAATCGAGTACCATTAAAATTTGGTCAAAATATCATCAAATCCTCCACCCAACGGTCTGTGATAATTTTTTTTTTCATTTCTAAATTTTTGGTGGTCATCTAAAGTGAAAAGTGCTATATGTCACGAAAAATTCCGCCATTTTGGGGGTGGAAAACCTCCTCGATGTAAAAAAAATCTCAAAGTAACCGTTGGGGGGAGGTATTCTATATGTAGAAAGTGTGTACCAAGTTTGAAATACATCGGTCATGTAGTTTTGCAAATGGCAGTGAACACGAACTTTGAAAAAGTGGTTTCGAGAAAAACGCGGCACCGGCTTGTTTGTGGATATTTTCGCGGACAAATTTCACGGAATGTTCTTGAAATGACACTTAACAATGTACAAAATGTTTCAACCCTCATGGAAATTTATATACGCAAAAATATACTGCAAATTTATTTTATTTATAATTGTAATATATGTGAAATGTATGCTATATATTGAAAATATATGTTGCATATATGTGCCAAATTCTAAGTTTCGTAACGTTTTTATATATAAGATGTATATGCGTGGTATTACTGTATATCAATGTATCATATATCAATGATATATGTAGCATTAACCCTGCATATATACCACATATATACCGCATAAGTGGTACATATATGCCACATATATACAGATATGCATAGCATACCTCTATATAGTGTTTATATGTAATAGTGTACTTTAACTGTAAGTTAAGTTTTTTTAAGTTTAAGATTTAAGTTTTATTAAGTTTAACTGTAATAGTGTTTATACACAGCATATATTTCTCGTCAGGAATATGTATCAAAAATGTATGCGTCATATATGACGCATAAATGACACATATATGAGTCATATATGACGCATACATTTTTGGTATATTTTTCTGACAAAAAAAAAAGATTGAAAATATGTCAAAAATATATGCGTCGTATATGCCTCATATATGCATCATATATAGTGTTTATATGTAGCATATATTTTTTTGGTCAGAAAAATATATCGAAAATATATGGGGCATATATGCGTCATATATTTGGTGCATATATACTGAATATATACGTATTATTCTATTTTTCGTCACTATATATGCGACCGATATATTGGTAGCATATATTTTCTGCTTATATTTTACATACATATATTTCCATGGGAGAATAAATTTACTCTATCCATTTAGATGAAAAAATTCGCAAAAAAGTGTTTTTTTTTCACGCTGAAACCCCTACCCTTCCCTTAAAAGAGTTATGTATAGTGTCGTGAAGATTAACATGCTTAAAAGAGTTATGTATAGTGTCGTGAAGATGAATGAATTGGCTTACGTCAGTGCTTTTAACTGCGTGTACGATGACTGCAAAAGCTGGACTTTGCAGTGTGCTTTCTGCGCTTTGCAAAAGACGACAGCTCTTTTAGGATACTTTTGTGTCGCAAACCCATTGCTACTCTACGTCAACCGAAAAAACTTTGTTCGGATATAAAAATTGGGAAAACCTCACCTCTCGCTGTACTCACAATAGTGTTCATGCGAAAAACTACAAGTGATGAAAACAATATTTCATAACTTTCTTCAGAGGGATTCAGTGAATCATCAGAAGATTTCTCTCGCCGCTGAACAAGATGACAAGTCTCACAAGCTGTGGAAAATTGAATAACTTGACCGCCTAGTTATCAAACTTGTCATTTTGTTCAGCGGCGAGAGATATGTTATTATTATTCACTGATCCCTTCACAGAAAGTTTGAAACGTTACTCAGAGGTTTTCACGTGGACAGTACTTTGGAGAAAGTATAACGAATCATTGCTTTGAACCCTTGGAGTTCTTCACATGGGCACTATTGCGAGTACAACGAAAGGTGAGATTTTCCCAATTTTTTTATGCTAACATAGATTCTATGGAGTACGCGGTAAAGAAATTTGTGTGCGGCTTAAGAGTATCTGCAAAAAGCTTGTGTCTCTAGAAAAGCGCAGAAAGACTGCAAAGTGCAGCTTTCGCACTCACCGTACATATGGTTATAAGCGCTCACTCAAGTTAATCCATTTGTCTTGACAACAGGCAATGTAATTTGCCAAAACAATTAATATTCGTAGAACAATTGATGCCGAGATTGTTCACATAGTTCTGTAATGCATCCGCAATGTTTGGCCCTAGAAGGTGGGGAATTATTGAGTGGTTTCAATACTTTAAACAAAAATTGGATCGTGATACTGTAAGAGTGAGAGACATGACCTTGACTACGAAAAGATTTCAAGTACAGTCGAATTGCATGTATTTATATTTTCCATTTCTCTATTTGTACTATTAAGGAGAGTCTTCTTTTTGTAAATTGAGGTCGTGAATTTCTAAAAAAAGTGTGTAAAAACGTTTGAAGCATTTTCACAGCCTGCACCGACTAAAAACAGTTTGAGTATTTAAGGAGAATTCATTTTCGTTCCAAAAAAAGTTTGAGCATTTAAGGGGTTACCCCCACTTGCGATTTTGAAAAAATCGATTTTTTTTATTGCATTTTTTTGAAGTATAAGTATCTGAGAATATGTCCTGTAAATTTCAAGTCGATCCGAACAAAATTGACTGAGATATCAGCGTTGAAAGAGAAGAATCCGTTGTGTAAACTACCGGAAAGTGAAACTTTAAACGCGTTTTTCTCAAAATGGCATTTCTGAAGGCGGTGACCAAGATTACTCGAACACTAATGAACCGATCTTCTTGAAATTTTGCAGGCTTATTTAATACATGAAAATGTAGTCTTTAATCGTTCGATTTTTTTTTTCGAAAAAAAAATTGCCGTTTTATAGGCAAAAAACGGCCGTTTTTTTCGTTAAAATCGAACCATTAACTTTGACTGTCCGCCATTTTGTGAAAAATGAATATTTTTAAAAATCCTTCGATTAAAGACTAGTTTATACTTATATTTGACTAAATCCATCCGCATTTTTTTTTTTCAGATGACCCACTTCGCCGCAATGTTGGTCACCGCAAACCGTGTATATAAAAACATTATTTCATTGACGGCCATTTGCCACTAAACAATGCAATATTTTTCAATAAAAAAATTGCTGAAAGTTCTTCAAGATCTGTTCTTTAAGATGGTATATTGATCGATTAAAAACGTTTGTAGTTTTCTTTAAAAAAATTCATGAAAAAGGCCTTTTTTGCGCTACAAGTGGGGGTAACGCCTTAAGAATTCATTGTAGTTCCAAAAAGAGTTTGCGCGTTTGAGAAGAATTCATTTACGTTCCAAAAAAAGTTTGAGCATTTAAGAATTCATCTTCGTTCCATTCCGACGATGCAAACTTCAGCGTCATGGTGTTGGAATCACAAAGATTAAGAAAACAAAATAAATATGAACATTTTTCAGTGATTTTCAAATTGCAGGCTTTTTGCAGATTTTCAAATTCCGCGAATAATTATCGTAGGCGGAAATTTAAAAAAACATTTCAAAGGTTAGAATCTCTAGATTTCAAGCTTCCACATAAAATAATTGTTTCTTCTTTCGTTATTAATAAATAAAGAGAAACGTCGCAAAGGAAAATGTCCGATTTTTGTTTCGAAAAGGTGTACAGCCAAGGAAAAATTTGTTTGCTTAATGACGCAATCAGACGTATTTTCCTTGGATCGCCCTGTCTATTTTGAACTTTCAAACAAGTATATATCAATTACATGTTCAAAGTCTAATTAAGCTTTTCACTTTAATAATCAATAACTCATCGACCAATCATCGTACACGAATTTAAAGAGCAGTTCTAGAAAGCTGAAAGTATGCTCTTCAGGGTAAGAAAAAATACATTTTTAATCAATTTGTTTTCTGTGAGATGTGAAGTTCAAAATGTCAAAAATGCCGTTTATTATTAAAATTACAAAAGTTACGACATATTTGCGGATGGCTATCGCGAATATTATGCTCAGGAATTTTTTCCAAGTTGATAGTGTCCACAAAAAGCATGCTAAGCGTAAAGTTGTCCCGATTTTTTCCCTGTAGCCGGAATGAAGAAAGTTTTGAATTCGGTAAAAAAAAATTGAAAGCAAACCATTATTATTTTATGCCACTATTATTTCGCTTTCTCGGTAAAAAAAAATAGTATTTTTACAATTACGGGTATTTTTGCTCATGTAAAGTGAGAATTAGTACGAAGAAAAGAATGTAACTTCTTTTAAATAAACAAAAATTTCTGTTTTTTTTTAAAAAGAAAATTCTTTTATCCGTTTGTCAATTTCTTATTGAATAATAACAAACACACCCTCTTAAAGTGAAAAGCTCCATTCTTTAACCTTTTTTGTTTGAAAAATGGATGTTACAAGTTGAAATCCCTCTGTATTTCCTATACTTTTATTAATTTGAAATTAATCTTCTCGTAAATTAGCAAATTGTGAATTCTTTATTGTAAAAAAATCGTAAAACGATAAAAACAAGGTGTATTCATTTCTTTAAAAAAATGTTCAGTAATAAAAAGTAATGTTTTAAACGAGTTTGAAATTGCAGACGTCTAGTTTATTCTAATATATTGAAATTTCTCTTTCAAAAAGATGTGAAATCTCTTTTAAAAACTTTTTTCGAAGTAAAAAAACGCCAAGTAATAAAAGTCCCTCAACTCGTTATCGCTTGTTTTACTATATGAAAAATTTCTGATTTATTTCAAAGATCTCAAACTATACTTTTTATTTTATTTGAAAAAATGGATTCATTATACTTTTGTAATGCAATTGTACAAAAAAAGTTAAATCACTTTTATGAAATAGCCAAGCAAGTATACTAGCCGCGTTGCACACTAAAATGTTACAGCTTAAGAATAATATTTTTCAAAATGTTTTAATTTTAAAAAGTGATATTACTATTATGAGAAATTATTGATATCACCATTAGATAAAATTACAAAGTAGGTAACACACAAGTACACTGGAAATGCTGTGCAACGACTTGGCGTGCATGGTTAAAAAAAAAGTTTGGCGAAGGATTTCGTCATCTCAACAAAACATAAATTGTCACGATTTATTATGCAAGTGAAAAACAGATTCATGTGGAGTAGGAATTAAATGAGTGATGTACCCTTCAACCACACAGCACTTGAAATGTTAATTTATTTGGATAATACGAAAAATCGTATATTCCTTTTATTCTACCATTTCTACCATTCTACCAAATGCATTTACTTTTTATTCTATAACACAATAACCGCATACCTCATGAAATATATTGCGTCTTATAGACTTTGATGTAATGGATAAAGTATGCATATCTAAACCATAGCATCGGCAGGATTAAAGGTTAGCATTACTGTTTATCCTCCTGCTGGTGGAAAGAGAAATTTCGTACCGATAAAGCTCCAGTAGATATGATTGCTAATAGCCCTGGTACCTGATGGGATATTATGAATTGAAATGTTCCTAATACCCCTGTTAGTCGACGTCACGTTATAATGTAAAATTATATACATACATATATATATCGATACAAAAATTATTTTCGCGGGTGGTTGGAAGGGAAAATTCTATATCTTCCCCAGCTTTTTCCTAACCATGCCAAGTCCTTGCACAGCATTTTCAGTGTACTTGTGTGTTACCTACTTTGTACTTTCATCTAATGGTGATATCAATTTTTCTTACAATAGTAATACGACTTTTTAAAAATAAATATTTTCACTAATATTATTCCTAAGCTTTAACAATTTAGTATGCAACATGACTAGTAAACTTGTTCGGCTATTTCATAAAAGTCATTTCACTTTTTTTGTACATTTTTATTAAAGAAGTATAATGAAACCATTTTTGGACTGAAATAAAAAGTATAGTTTGAGATATTTGAGATAAATCGGAATGTTTTATATAGTAAAACAAGCGATAATGATTTTAAGGGAGATTTTTGTTACTTGGCGTTTTTTTCACTTAAAAAAAAAAGTTTTTAAAAGAGTTGATTATATTTGACATGTGAAATAATTTTTTTTTTATATTTCATAGTAATTAATAATTCGAATGTGTCCAATTTTTTTCGTTACTCGAATGACATTTTGTTCATTTTGTTTCAATTTAAACATGTTCTGGCATAATCAATAAAAGTACTGTCGTGCTGTCGCTGAAAAACCCCGTAATCGGAAAAAACTAGAAGGCCAGTTTTTTGACAGGTGATTATGTAGGTGCCGCGGGTGCTAAATCCAAGTTTGCCTAAAAATCGGGTAGCAGGTTTCTTTTTTAAGGGATGAAGGGAAATGGGGGTCGATTGATGCCAAACTATAACCCATACGACGTCGGCGCCGTGAGACAAAATGATCAGAAAAATCGGGGCTTTAGTTTTGTCCACAGCGCCGGAATCGTGCTAGTTCATTTTGGGGGTGAAAAAGTGGGGTAAAATTTGGAAAAATCAGTTTTAATTCACTAACTTCGTAGGATAAATTCGTTCAATGTTTGTTAAAATGGAAACGTTGTAGCCCTTAAAAAGACGCGTCAATCGAGAATTTGATCATTACTCTCCAATAATATCTTCACACCCAAAAAAAAGTTGAAATACCAGAAAAAAAATAGTTCACTGAATAACTAAAAAACAATCGATTTTTCGGGTATGGTTTAAATGTATAATAAAATGTAGAGAAAAAATTGTCTATAATTTCGTTTCTATGGACCACACTTGAATTATGCTTTTTTCAACCCCTCTCGAGGGTTGAAAATAAAAAATGAAATTCTGGGAAAACTATTGACAGCACGAATTCGGCGCCGTGGAACGATTTGTAACTGCTACATTTTTGTCCACAGCGCCAAACTCGTATCTCTTTCGAATTTCGTTTTGAATTTTCAACCCACGAGAGGGGTTGGAAAAAGCAACATTCAAGGGTGGTCCATAAAAACAAAAATATAGGGCAATTATTTTCAACATTTCGTACATTTAAACTATCCCCGAAAAATCGATTGTTTTTGAAACAATTTTTTTATATTTCAACATTTTTTTTGTGTTGAAGATGTTATCGGAGTGGGATTTTTCTGAACATTTTGTTTCCCGGCGCCAACCTCGTAGGGGTTGTACTTTGCCATTAATCCACCCCCATACACCTTCATCCCCTAAAAAACCCTACACCCCGATTTTCAGGCAAACTTGGATTTAGCACCCGCGGCACCTACAAAATCACCTGTCAAAAAACTAGCCTTCTTCTATTTTTTTTCCGATTCCAATGTACAGCACGGCTGTAATATAAAAAGAAACCAAAGAATAAATGTTGCTGACATTTTTCCAAATCTTCATCTATTAGATTGGAAAAGCGATGAAACCGAGTTTAACATAGTTTTCCTTATTACGTTGAAGCGCCGATATTTCTGACCCAGGAATAAATCTCGAGATTTTCTCTATTTTATGATGTAATCAATACTCTACAAAGAAAAAGGTTTTATAAATAGCAGTCTTGTTATAAACAATTATGAGGAAAAGCAATTATTTAAATGTCAAACCTTCCTACTCCACTTAACGTGGTGTCAGAGGCTGCTTGAAACTGACGAAGATCCCTGCATATTCGCGCCCTTTCTGTCTTTCTGTCTCTTTTTCTCATCTCGCTCTATCTCTCTCGTCCTCTCTGATTTTCGCGCTCTTTCCATTTATTTCCTATACGCGTTGTCCTAGAATTCTCTGTTGTCCATAGACAGACGCATGATTAAAGTAGGAGTGAGAGGATTAGTAGCGTGAGACCCCGCGCGGTTGGATAGCCACAACGCTGCAATGCGCATAATCCGGCCATTTTAACGTGTAATCCAAATAATACTAGCTTGGAAAAAATGAAATGTCATTCGTTATTAAAATGGTTGCAATTCGTCAATGCGTTAATGCAACAATCGTGCTCATGGACGAAACATTAATTATTGAAACGGCCGTTGTAACTATGCAGATTTAATTTGCCCGGGTGTTTGCCTCGTTCACTACTGTGCACTAACGTTGTGTGGTACCTACAAGGATTGTCGATTGAACGGGTAAAAATAGAAATCTTCTAAGGCAAAAAGAATCAATTGATCCTTGAGAACAATCTTTCGGTCGATAAGCTACGATTTGGACATGCTTGAAACAATGATCCGTTTCTCACCAAAATATTATAAAACAACCATTTCAGGGAGAATACTCGAGCGTGGGAACACAATGTGTTTGACCGTTGCATGCGCGATAGTGCATAATCCTAGATTGGACATAAATTCGCTACAATGTGTCATTCGGCAATATAGTTTTCGAAGCCATATATGTGCGCGTATATTTTGCGACGTTTTCACAAGGGGTGGCACATTAATGCAGGGAACAGTGGATGTCATGCAAGAGAGAATTCGCTTTTGATCCTCGCGTCCACCTACTCCTCCACCTTTTTCTTCTGCCCCTCTTGCCCGTTTGCGAAAGAGTGTATAAATATTCAAATATGGAGCTTAATTTAAAGAAGTGTCTTTTTCACCAGACTGCATCTCTCACTGCTTCTTTTTCTCTTTGTTTCACGTGCTGATCGTGGTGATCTCCCAAAGCCATCCCTCGTACAGACCCTTATGCTAATAACACCATCGCATAATTCGCGACGCGCACTCCCCGTTCCTTCCATCTTCTCTCTTCACCCTTCGCTGCCCTTCGAATTTCTTCCTATATCGACGAAAATAATGCATTCTGTGACGTTTTGTCAGATGATTTTCAATCGTCAAAACTTCGAAGCTCCGCGGCCACGTCGTATTCGCCACAAAATCGCGACCCCCTTTCCCCACACCGTCACGACCATGAAAAATTTATTGGAATCGAAAATGGTTATCAATATACAGGGTGTCCCAAAACTCAACGATAATCTGAGACTGGATGAAAGGCCAAGTTATACCAGTTCTGGGAAAAATACAAAAAAAAAATCCATATCACTCAGTTCAGCGATAATAGACATTTACAAAAAAAAGTTGAAATTCGACACCCTTGGTCGCATTTTCAAGTCCTGTGATCACCTATGTCACAATTTCGCTGTGATCTTTTTAATTTTGTGATCTTCATTAACGATGCTATTAATCGCAACTACAAATTAATGCAAAAAACATTGTTAATTTAATAAAATAAGTTAAGTTTTAGTGAGTCATGGTTCACAAAAATATTGTTACTTAACTTTGACACTTCATTTTGAAAAAAAATGTACTACACTACCCTTGGCAAGTTGTTTCAAAAGATGGCGCATTTAATCAAGATTTCAAAATGGTGCAACACTTGCCACTTTTCTTGCCATTAAACATTTTATGTCTTATTTTTTTCAAATTGAGCTCATTTTGAACAACTCAACATTAGGAATTTTTGTTACTAAAATTTGTTATTTTTTGTTTCTGGTCTGAAATAAAATTATTATTTTTAGTAAAGAGGTAATTGAGTCAGTTAATAACCAATTTTTATTGTAAAAAACATATTTTATTAAAAAACATATTGTAAAAAACATATGTTTTTTACAATAAAAATTGGTTATTAACTGACTCAATTACCTCTTTACTAAAAATAATAATTTTATTTCAGACCAGAAACAAAAAATAACAAATTTTAGTAACAAAAATTCCTAATGTTGAGTTGTTCAAAATGAGCTCAATTTGAAAAAAATAAGACAAAATTTTTAATGGCAAGAAAAGTGGCAAGTGTTGCACCATTTTGAAATCTTGATCAAATGCGCCATCTTTTGAAATAACTATTATTTTTAGTAAAGAGATAATTGAGTCAGTTAATAACCAATTTTTATTGTAAAAAACATATGTTTTTTACAATAAAAATTGGTTATTAACTGACTCAATTACCTCTTTACTAAAAATAATAATTGTATTTCAGACCAGAAACAAAAAATAACAAATTTTAGTAACAAAAATTCCTAATGTTGAGTTGTTCAAAATGGGCTCAATTTGAAAAAAATAAGAAATAAAATTTTTAATGGCAAGAAAAGTGGCAAGTGTTGCACCATTTTGAAATCTTGATTAAATGCGCCATCTTTTGAAACAACTTGCCAAGGGTAGTGTAGTACATTTTTTTTCAAAATGAAGTGTCAAAGTTAAGTAACAATATTTTTGTGAACCATGACTCACTAAAACTTAACTTATTTTATTAAATTAACAATGTTTTTTGCATTAATTTGTAGTTGCGATTAATAGCATCGTTAATGAAGATCACAAAATTTAAAAAATCACAGCGAAATTGTGAAATAGGTGATCACAGGACTTGAAAATGCGACCAAGGGTGTCGAATTTCAACTTTTTTTTGTAAATGTCTATTATCGCTGAACTGAGTGATATGGATTTTTTTTTGTATTTTTCCCAGAACTGGTATAACTTGGCCTTTCATCCGGTCGCAGATTATCGTTGAGTTTTGGGACACCCTGTATTGTTACACGAAATTCCGCATAAAATAAAACTCGTACAATAGGCCACATCGACTCGGCGGTACCAAGAAGGACGGTCGATCGTATGCAATTGAAAAGATTGCAGTTTTTAACGAGGAGGGAATAAGAATCCTACGTAAGGACTGAATGAACATCATTTTACAAACCATTTTTACTTAGAGGAGAAAAAATCACACCCTGTTAGGCTTTGGTAATATAAAAAACATGCAGTATTCTTTAACGACATCGCTTCCCCATAGAGTAAGCTTTCTTTCGTGAAAAGAAAGAAACGTTTCCGTGATTCAAAGGTGGAACATCCGAGTAAAAAAAATGATGTCAATATTTTTTTTTCGCTCGCCTTAAAGTTTAAAGTCTTAAGTCTTAAGTCTTAATGTCCCATGGGTTCCGCGGACATCATAAATAGAGATACAAAATTGAAGAACGATCATCAATTGTGCAGTCGAATGTTCATCAGAATTGACGAACATTCGATCATCAACTGTGCAGCAGTGAACAACGGTTTATTTTGTGGACCCTATTGTTGTGGAATTTATATTATAAAATGGATCGTAGAAAAAGTAATCATGATAGCAAAATGACGAGACCGGAAAAAGAGAACCACCCAAGAATCATTGTGAATCCGAAGAAGACTATAGTCACGTGAGTGCTTCGGAAAAAATGGGGACGATCAATTAATTTAGAATCAAGTATAAACTACGATATTGATGACGTTTTTCTAAATTCCGTCACCGTGTCTTCGTTTATCAGTGATCCGAGAAAAAGCAAAGAGTGCGGGAAAACTCGTGGTCTCGGGTTCAAACTGAAATTAGAGTTTTTTTGCTGTTCGATTCATTGAGGGAAGATTCAGCGAAGACAGTCACGGATCGCTCCTGAGGATGCTGCCAGTGATGCGAAGGGCCTAATTTGGTATTTTCTCCTTGGCGTTTAAAGTATGAAGAATGTCGTGTATAAATTTGATCTAGATATTTGAAAAATTGTGACAGTTATGGATGATTTACCGAGAAGTGGACGAGCGACCGAATCACCAAGCGCGTTATTTCTTTCCCAAAGTTTGACCCCGATTATCTCGAAACATACTTTTCAAAGACGGTCCCCAAAATATTCGGAAAACGGCTTAACCAATTTCCTCCAAATTTTGACACAGTATTTTCGAATAGGTTTTCTACTTCAAAACGTAGGATTAAACAAATTAAATTATAATTTTTTTATCAAGCCAGAAAGGTCGATTATTTAGCTGACATTTTTTCACTTCTAAGTTGCAAAGGGGTGTGTACATTACATTTTAATAATATTTCAGAAATGTTTGCCTCGGATCAATTGAATGCATGCAATCATGGGAACCGCAGACCGGGCAAGCGAGGGACATGTTTTACGCCGGCCACAATATCAGCGCTCCCAGTCGATATATATTTATAAAAAATGTTAATATATTTCAATATTTATACATTCGCATAAAAGAAGCTCGGATGAAATCGGCCAAATAGTTGTTGAGATAATAATTCCCAAAATTCACTTCTTCTTCTGCCGTCTACGCGGGTGTGCCCCCTTAATGTTATGGATTCAGAATGGCCAAAACGTTCAAAAATGGCGAACAGAAAAAATATATGTGTGTACACCATTTTTTTTTGTACACTGAAAAACGGCTTCAATTTTTCAAAGAGCTGGCTGAATTTGCCTTATCAATTACACGGGTCAACACAAATCTTGAGTCTGGGTTCTAAACGTAAAAATGTTGATTTCTTCCACGTAACTAATAAAATAAAAAATAGTTTTATCAGATAAAGTTTGCTTTTGTAGAAATTAGAATGATATTTCGGATTTTATCTTGACTTTGAATAGGAAGTTTAAAATAGGTTTCATAGGCTTCACAAAGCTTTAAATTCGCTGCCAAAGAAAATCTGTTGCTTCTTGTTATAATGAATTCACCACAAATAAAACAAAAAGAGTCAACGTCGTGTTTACAATGTACGAGCGTACACTGACTACTATGTACCACGTGAATACTCACCTGAATACTCATCACAATACAAACACCGACTGCTGGTCGGTGTTTGTATTGTGATGAGTATTCAGGTGAGTATTCAACACTTGCAAATTCAACACTTGCCCGTTTCTTCCTCAAAATTTTATTTCGCTCATGAAGCTTTCTGTATAAAGAAGGTGTTCAGGGAACTCGGTGGTCCACTATACTACCAACAGAGGTCATACATCCTTTCTGGACACGTCGAGCCTTGTTTCTCTTCCGGGTATCTCGGGTTGCTGCTGCCACGGCGGCCGAATATCTTCCGGTCGGTCAAACGCGGCCAGTCACGGCTTGTGCCGGATCTCTTTCTTTGTTCTGAGTGCGTTACCTACCGACCTTATCTCGGTCGACCAGCGCCCAGTTCGCTCTCTTTTTCGCTTGCGGTTTGGACGTACAAACATGCTTCCCGGTACGCTGCAACCTTCGCGCAGCAGCCTTTTTTTCAAGTTCAAAAGCGTACGGGTTTTTTTCTTACAGAGATGTCGTGTACGATAAGACCACGATTTACGCCCGTGGTTGAAAACGGCTAGGCCACGATTTACGCCCGAGGCCCTAAATGGTAAGGCCACGATTTACGCCCGAGGCCCTAAACGGTAAGGCCACGATTTACGCCCGTGGTCCTAAACGGTGAGGATATAATTTATGCCCGTGGCCGTATTTTCTGATTCTCTATAAACTAATATTCGATTCTCAAGATTCTTTTTTCGCTAACATTGCCGCAGTTATCGATAGCTGTGGCGATTAATCGACAGAGTGTTTATGTTGCTGAACCGGTAATCGTCATATATGAAAATTCGTAGAAATTAACATAAAACTATAATTTGTTATGCTGAACGCAAAACTAAAATCCTTGTTAATCACGTGAAGGAAAACTTACTTCACGCAAGTCTACAGGCATTCTTATATCACTCGAGATTTTTCTGGTACAGATGTCGCGTACAATAAGGCCACGATTTACGCCCGTGGTTGAAAACGGCAAGGCCACGATTTACGACCGAGGCCCTAAACGGTAAGGCCACGATTTCCGCCCGAGGCCCTAAACGGTAAGGCCACGATTTACGCCCGTGGTCCTAAACGGTAAGGATACAATTTACGCCCGTGGCCGTAAACGGTAAGGCCACGATTTACGCCCATGGTCCTAAACCGAATCGTTTTGATGAGTGAAATTGTTCACCGCCATCTTTCTCCGTTCGGACACTACAGTGCCACGCGCATAGTATTGTAAAACGTTACCCGTCGTTTTAGGCTAGCTAATACTGTATCAGCGTCGTGCCAGAATAAAGTGGAAGCCTATATTGGAAACCGACTTGGTTATAGAGGAAGCCTTGTGGTAAAATAAAATTATGGAGTAGCCGTGGGCAAGTTCAAAAAATTATACAGTATAGATTTAGTGTATTTTTTTTAAATTCTATTCATCAACTACCAATATAAAAAATCTTATTATTTAAAGATTTCTCATGAATATGTTTATTAATGGTATCATATGCATGTTATTAACAGGTCATATTATTCGACACATTTACCGAAAACTGTTCAAGATCAGAATTATATTAACGATAGACTTACCCCGTGTGAGCAAAGTTGCACCACCAGGTCATCATAGCTTCGGAAAACAGTTTCTCCCCAATACTGTAACGGTCACTCATGAAATGATATCTCCCAGCATCCAATGGTATACCGAGGATGTAAGGAATTTCCTCGCCGTGTACGGTACGTTGTGGTTGTTGCTGGCAGAATAATATTATGATTTAACGAACTTAAAGGCAAATAAATTTATATCGTAATTGTATGTAGCACCTCTCATAAAGACATATAACCCTCTTTGTACACCAAGTGTATCACAAGTTCGAAATACAAACAAAAAATCCTTCATCAGCTCATTGCCACTATGTGTCCATCTTTCACTACGAATGTCACTCTTTAACGTACAGTATCGCAACAATTCTAGCGTAATCTCTGACAATAGAGATGGGTAACATTAATAGGAAGAGAGCTATCGCTTACAATTAGTTGATAAACTCAGAAAAGGCGCTATGCACAAATTCGATAGAATTTCACTTACAGGTACGTTCGTTTAATCGTCGAATCGTACCTCTTTGGGCCTCTTCCTCAAAATGAAACATGTCAATATTTACAATATGTTATAGCAGATAGTTGAGTATAATCAACTTATAAGTTGTATACGTTAACAAACGAATTATGATAAAATATAATTGAATCATGTAATTAGTTATATTTTGGCTTTTTTACTTAAAATCTTTTGGTCATGTCATGGATTTGTCCTCTTCAATGTCAACCTAATCTCCCTAGGGCTTCGACAATTTTTCAAACAATTTACTTCTTTATTACTCGATGGGATGTCTGTTAAGAAAAATCCATTGCTTCAGAGAAATTGTTGTATTGTTATTTTTATATTTTCTTCTGAATTACCAAAAAAATAGGGATGAAGTTTCAAGTGGCTTTTTCCCCTGAATTGGTTGAAATGTTGTACAGAGCCTTTTTTGATGATATACGACAACTGCTAAATGGATTTTTGGCGCATCGCAATGGTTTTCGTAATATCAAATTTTGAAAGCTAATCACATAAGGCGCGTGCATCTACAGGGTGTCCCTCTTATCTCTGCCACCCGAAATAATTCGGCAATTATTGACGTCACAAAAAAAGATTCCGGATAAACGTTGTTTTCAGGGTCAAATTCGTTCAAGGTCAGTATCGATGATACCAATCTAAATATCTCAGATCACTACGGTCGTTTTAATGGGTGACCTTGAATGACCTTGAACGACTTTGACCCCCTAATGCTTTTTATGCCGCTTGAGGTGCTCCACAAGGTGGTTGAACAAAATGTGCCAGCCCATATCAAAAAGTGGAGGTGACCGTCACTGTGCATCCACTCCTCTACCGAAAAAAAATTGGTCGCTATTGATGGCCCCCTTTACAGCGTACAACTTTTGTCTGGAACATTTTTTTGTGACATCGATACTTACGATTTTGGGTGTCCCTCTTATCTCCGCCACCCGAAATAACTCGGTAATTATCGATGTTACAAAAACATTTTCTAGTCAAAAGTTGTACGCTGTGCAGGGGGCCATCGGATGCGACTAATTTCTTTGTATTTCGGTGGAGGCGCTGACGCACAGTGAAGGTCACCACCACTTTTTTAAATGGCATGGTACTTTTTTCAACCATCTTGTGGAGCACCTCAAGCCGCATAAGAAACATTCGGGGATTAAAGTCTCCTCAGGGGATTAAAGATATAAAGTTGGGATGGCAAAACTTTTCGACAATCACAGAACCGAACTTCCCAGTATACAAATGCTCCCTGCAGTGTCTTTTCAGAAACTGTATACCAAGCTGTAATCCTTACCCAGCTATGGTCCTTACGAGATATTAATTTTTTTGTTTTTGTTTGCAATACTATGTTGGTCCCTGTGGATAAATACACCATGGGAATACGCATATGTGTTTCATCTCGTTCTATTTGTTTAAACCTACATGACGAAAAGGTAACATGCTTTTTCATATTTCATATTTCAATTGTTTAAAAATCACATTCATCGTTATCTTGAAGAAAAGATTTGTCAAGTTATAACCAGTCGAAGAGTATTTAACTGATAAGTTTAACTATTAAGAGTTTTCGAAACTATTATTCACGAGGCACCCCTTATAAAGATGCGCGAGGCATCGACTGCATTATCCTTAACAAATGTTATTAGGCTTACGGCTGTCAATGAGTAATTTATGAAACTATTGAGTTAAAAAATACTCCAAAGTTTTTATTTAAAAACTATCTTCTTAATGACATTAAGTGATAAGGTTCGAACTGATATCAACTTCCTACGATTACTTTTTTAAACTTGTTACTTATTTGAACTATTTATTGCCAATAAATATTTGTTGAAAACCCTAATTACAAATTCATCTAATCATTTGTTGTTCCTGATATTGACGTCAGTGACTCCAATTTTTATTCCTATGAGAAAAACCCCTTATATTGTCAATAATGTCGCTGATGGGATAGCGGGGGTACGATTGTAATGGGGGGGGGGGGGGGGGTAAAAATAAAGCAGATAATTTGATAAGGGCCTAAATTAAAAATAAGGCATAATTTGATAGCGCGACGCACCCACGATATGACGAAGTCTCCGTGCATATACGCGCTTATTCGAGAGTTATCAGCTCTGCGCTACGCGTGCTAAGTGTATGCAGAAGTTTTGCTCTTTTAGCGAGAAAAATACGTATTTCATCATAAATCTTTCTGGATTTACTTTTTGTCCTGTGGATGCACTCCGTAACGATAATTTGCGACGAATATAAAGGCCTCGTTTGACAGTCCTGATATTGTTTCGCAGATACAGTGCATACAGGAACGTATATTGAGAGAAGGAGATCATGTTATAGAACACATTTTAAAAAATTGGCACTAAAGTATAAGAACTGGGCTCACAAGCAAGTCGATATGGTGTATGCCATAATTATAATACCGAAAAAATTTGAATTTGAATTTGAATCGAAAATTGAAATTGAACAAATTTATTTGACTGCTTTGCTCGTATTTATTAACCTTATATTTCATTTCACTCTATAGTTAATTGAAAAAAAAAGATTATTTGAATATTCGGATGTGATGCAAACTGCAATTCTCGTTTAATATTGCGTCGTTCATGTCACGTCAACTAAAAATACCGTGTTTATGAAATATAAATTTTTAGTTACTGAGATACGTTCTGAATTTATAAATGATCGTGCCTCACGAGCTGTGTTTGTCCTAATGTTAACGAACTATAACGTTTGTCAACAAACATTATACTTCCACTAATAGCCTTACCGCTGCTGCAGTTTGCAGATTCATTGTCCTTAACAAAAATTTGCAAGCCTGTAAGGCTGAATCCATAAAAGTTTATAGGACTATACAGACCTGTGATGGGATGCGCCCTTGCGATAGAACTCGAGTTCACTGCCCATAGACGACAGAGTTCTATTTAATAAGCAGTGAAAATCAGGGACCATCTCTCAAAAAGAAACCGTGCCAGGTATTCTTCGATTTCGATTAAACCTAGTATGTTTGTAGAGTGGGTAAAAATACGACAAACGTTTTTTTTTTTGTACCGGCGCAACCCCACTTGAAGGAGTTTAACGCAACCTTCGATGAACGGGTTTTTTTTTCGTTTTTCGGCAATAAATTAGAAATGGAACGAGACACGAAAAAAAATGTAAAGGGTAATAATTTTCCAACTTTCGAGTTCTATATATTTGTGATGGATAAATACAAATAACAACAACTTTCATATTGTTTATCGAAAAATGTAATTTTTTAACGCGCATCTACGAAAGTTTCTATTCGATTGGCATGTAAATCGGAACATGTGTACAGGATAAAAAAGTAACGAATAAGATGGATGGCACAGTAATCGTCACCTTAAGCAGATCGCTTGACTTTGCAAACTTATATAGCACAACTAGGAAAATGAGTAGAAGTTATTTTAAGTCGTTCTTAATCAGTTTTTTTATTACGAAGAAGAAGGTCGTTGTGAAGTTTCCGTGCCTGGTACAGTTTTCGAGAAAATATTTCATAAAAGTTGTAAGATGCTATTGTACGAGTCGTCGTCATACCGCCATGACAGTTGGTCTGATAATCGCTATGGGAACGTTCCACTAATCGTCACATGCGTTCAAACAGCTTTGAGGCCTTATATACCTCTGAAAAAAAAATTGTTCTTTTTTATTGACTTAAATTATGTATAAACATGTCGAAAATGGTATACAAAAGTTGTTTTAGGTGGACATTTTTTTAAAGTCGTGTAGAAAAATGTTTTTAAAACGTTAAACGCGCTTTTCATGAAGAAATGTTTTCAAAATCGGGCGGACTTGTAGGTCCTGCATTTTTTGAACCATTGACTTCAAATTTAAACTATAACTTCTTAGATACATTTTATAGCGATGCACACACGATTTTTACAATCGTTTAACAATTGCGATTTTTGGAAACGAACAAAGTCGAAAATGCGACTTTCTTAAAAATCGGGCTAGATGTACAAAAATAAATATTTGATAATAATCGTGTGTACTGTGGTAGCAAAACTCATGTAGATTACGAGGAAAAGAAAATTCTTCTGAGTGCACATGTGCGACTCCAACGAGTCCGCTCGTTGGAGGTACAATAAACCCTCTAAACCTCGTTTCGATTGCTTTATTAGTATTTTTTTAATCCCAAAATCCTTGTTTTCCGACCATCCAAAGGTATATAAGGCCTTAACTAATTATGCAAAGGTTCGTAGGACTTTGTTGACTCGATTATGCCTGCATATAGAACGGCAGAATAATTTTTGCGCAGTCTGTCACAAACTTTATGATTTTTATTAAAACATTTGATAAAGAGTTTGAAACATAAATTTCTCTTCCATGGAACTTTATTAATTTCAAAAATAAAACTAATTATTGCCTATTACGTCAGAATTGGAATTTTTATTTATTTGTCGTCATTCTAAACAACTACTTTTTGATAAAATAATATTCAATATTATTTCGATCGAGTGCTGTTCACCTGTGTTCAAGACATACCCAGTTATCGACATGGTCACGAACCAGTAATTGACAACATTTATTTATATGTATATCTTTTTACTATCGCGAATATGTGTATGACGATTACTGGTCCGTGGATCCTTCAGACAATGCTAATTACAGACCCAATATTTCTTTTCTGATTCTCTATAAACTAATATTCGATTCGTAAGACTCTTTTTTCGCTAACATTGTCGCAGTTATCGATAGCTGTGGCGATTAATCGGCAGAGTGTTTATGTTGCTGAACCCGTAATTGTCATATCTGAAAATTCGTTGAAATTAACATAAAACTATAATATGTTATGCTGAACGTAAAACGAAAATCCTTGTTAATCACGTGAAGGAAAACGTACTTCACGCAAGTCTTTCACATGCATTCTCAAATCACCCAAGATGTGACATGGTTCACGTTAACCTCCTAATGAAGGATTCGGCCGAAATGACAACTAGACGTCGTAGCGGAATATATTTAATTTGATTATTCTTTTATGCGTATACTTACGGATATGAAAATGTAATACAACATAGTAAATACCTCCTGGATGCTAGTATACCACAAATCGGCACGAAGGACTGATTTTTATCTTGAAATACTTATCTAATGCGTGATCATGACGATTACTAGGACCCTGACGGCCACTGGGCCGACTACCTTACTTGTTTTTTTTCGATATCTCGCAATGAAAGGCTTGTTTAATCAGTTACCCTTCAACATTTGGTTAATATCGACCAATGAATTGCTAAAATTTTTCGATGCCCGGTTCAATTCATGTCCACGTGAACCCATTCGATTACTGCTTTAACCATTTATGAAAAATAATCTTCCACTTCTGGCTCACCACCTCTGAATAGGAAATGTCACCCTTAGCAATGAGAACATTTTCTATACTATATCGTATGCTTGAATACTATGTCTCTGTAATGTGATGATTCATGTTTGTTATACGTACTGTTCTGCTTCCTTTTGGATGTGCATATATTAACGCTAGAATGCATTGGAAACATGGGAACGTCTTCACCCCTGTTCGTAAGGCTTATGCTTCATTATTCTCTACTTAATTGTACAATATGCTACTTCTTGTTATTATCCGTTTATTGGTAAGTGTGCAACTTACAGATTTTTTTAATGGATTACACGTACGCCGGTAGTGATGAAAAATTCATGAAAAAGTGTTTCTATACACGAAATTCCTTACACCATGCGTAAGTAATTATAGCTGGTTCGCCACAAATATCGCATATGTCAATGTTTTTCTCGAAAAACGAAATGGTATGGGGTTCTCGAATTCTGATGGTTTTATTTCTATTAAGCGTTTGTTTGTGAAAGGGTTTCCGAACCGCTGGGAAGAAAATTGGTTATGTGTAACATGTTGTAGATTAACATCATTGTTCCTCAAATTTAGGAATCATATAATATTACTATAGTCATCATGTAATATTACGAAATCAGAAAAATGTTTTCCAAAGTTATTTCACACACGGAATTCATATCCATTCAGGGATTGTATCGTGCCCATTGTACCTGCAAGTATTGTTCGCATGTAGTATCCACGTATAGGAGTAATTAGTACATATTATTTACCCGTAGAAATAATAAAAACTTTAACCCTTCGAGTGCACACCGGGTCGTTTCGACCCAGTGATTTTTTCGTCTACGTACGCATTTTTCAACCTATACCCCACTTTGAACGAATGTTTTGGCATTTAATTTTCGTTTTCGTAAAAAAATAAATTTAGGGCCATTAAATATGGATAATTTACGACAAAAAACGTCTCTACAAACAAAAAAAATAATAAAAAATGCATATTTACCGGAATACAACGATTTGAAAAACGCCTTGGGTGAGATTGACCCAAGATGCACTCATAGGTTGGCGGCGGAGGTGTGCACTCGAAGGGTTAATATCGTTTTCTTGCAAACGCATTTCTCGAAATTCGGCCGGGCATTGACCGCTCCGAGAATCCAAAAACGTATGGATTTTTTTACTAATATAAAGGGTGTATACTTCTTGAAACGAACGCTAGAAGTGATCAGTCGTTAATTTCCCAGATTTCGAAACCAATATAAATATATTATCAGGTTTGAACATTGTGGGTTTCAGTTGCGGACAAAATTGGCCAGTACGTTCATTCGAAACACTTTACACGGATATCAACTAATTCTGAATATATCTTCACGCTTTTATAAATATATAAAACCATCAGACCTTGAGAATACTGTACAATTTTATTTCTTACGAAATACGTTAACATGCGTTATTTGTGGGGCCGGGTTGAAATTCCGAGCTTTGAATGAACAGAACGCTCAAAACTCCAAAAGAATTTTACACGAGAGAGCAAAACTCAGAAAATCTGAACAACGTCAAAAAAATTCGGCTATGGAAGTTTTTAACAGTTTCAAAATTTGCAATACATCGATGAATTATTTCAAGAATTTTTTTTTTCTACGACGTGTTTTTACGTCAATTTTGAAATTTTTCTAGACAATTTCATACGTTATGTATCATTGACAGTCAACTGTGTAGACTTGCGCTGGCACGATTATGACGAACCTTCTAACTTCGGAACATTAAAATTAGAAATATTAAACCGTCGGTACATTCAAAGTTCGAAATTTCAACCCGGCCCCCATGTCAAGATCATTCTTGACATCGAAACGTTCTTGGCAACGAAATTCTACATACTGACTGTCAATGATGTAGAACGTACAACATTGTCTAGACAAATTTACAAATTGACGCAAAATCACTTCTAAATTTAAAAAGAATCTTGAAATACTTCGTCGATTTATTGAAAATTTTGAAACCTTAAAAACTTCCATAGCCGAATTATTTTGGCGTTGTTCAGATTTTCGTAGTTTTGGTCTTCCGAGTAAAATTCTTTCGGAGTTTTGATCTTTCGGGGTAGTATTCTTTCCGGCTTTTGAGCGTTCTGATCATCCAAAGTTCGGAATTTCAGCCGGGCGCATCTGGAATTTCGGGACATCAACATTCGGAATTTGAAACCGTCGGAGCATTCAACGTTCGGAATTTCCACCCGGCCCCAATATTTGCGACTGAACTATTATAATTACTTGTGCATGGTGTAAAAAAATATTTTCGTTTCAAACACTTATTTCGCGAGTATCAGTACTGTCATATGTTGTAACGTATTTTTTTGGGGGGTAACACTCCGCTAGCCCGCCTCGTTATATTTTCAAAATAAACTTCTTAATATCATCAAACATTATCTTTCATTCTTTCATATTGCAAAACAAAAACGCAATCAATAATTTTGACCACTTTTTTGTACAAATACTCCTATATGCAACGTCTTTCACGCGGTAAGCTTCTTCAAATTGCACCTAACAGTATACATTATATGAAATGTAAAGATACGTTCGCTTGTAGCTGAATTGTGCAGCTGCTCACCTCACTAAATACGAGCAAATATTTCTCAGCCTGTTTAATCAGTTACTTGTAGTTAGTGCTACAGTGCAGATCGACGTGTAAAATGAAGTTATCAAATGCAAAGGTTCGGGAGATCATGCTGGACGTCCTGGCATCGCAGAAGGATAATCATGATATGAGTAGAGCCGAGAAAAAATTTAACAAGTGAGTTGGATGTACAAGTAAGCCATCATTCGACTCCTGCATCTTGAACTTATTGACAGTTTTACTACCTATTAGTGAAATGGTGCAATGTGAAAACATGTAAGAGATGCAGGAATCGTAGATTGAAAGTACCATTTGATAATTTATTTTATATCAAGCTTGTAGTCTATACGCCAAGGCACTTCCTTTCAATTTAATTATCTAAATGACAATCGTAATGAAATAAGGCAAGTTAAAAGGTGTTTCAAATAGGAAAGGATCCTTTATCAATTTACAATTTACAAAAAAGGTTCTATTTATTTATTTGCTCACTCTATTAATAATGGCAAAATAAACAACGAAAGTTTATTTCGTCATCTGTCACGAATCGTTTCATCTGCCTGCCTCATAAAAACTGTCGTTCTAGAAACAAAGTTTAAAACTGTCGTTGTATAAACAAATCCAGTACTAACAGTTTATTGAAAAATTAGTAAATCCCTTGTTGTCGTAAATTCATAAAGGAGCGTTTTTTTTCATTTGTAACGTTGTTCTCTGAAATGGACCGCTTTGTACCTTTGCCATTTGAACAACTCATTTGTTCATAAAAGCAAGAAAAACATTTTTAGAAAAAAACGTTTACATTTGCGTTCACACCGACAGGTTTCAACCCGCCAATGTATATACATAAAGCTGCTGCATGTCGGGGGGGGGAGGGGGGCTTTGTCACGCCACGGCAATCGCCCGATATCTCACTACCCACACATGCATAAAACAATTTTTGATAAATCAGGCCCTCCACTCTTCCTCCCACCAATCCCTCCTCCTGGTGGGAGGGGAGGGGAACTCCCTTTGACTAGAAAGAATTTCGACTCTTTGTCACTCGTTGCGCGGCTTCGCTCGGAGTTGGTCGTGGGTCTCCCTATTTACCCCAGCCCCCTTTCCGTTCCGCCAATTTCCAAGGGCGGAATGGGACCATCATCAGTCGGCAAAAGGGGGGGGGGGTTCATTGACCAGTAAGCCCTACCATCCGTCGGTAACCAGGGCAGCCCTACTATCGGTCGGTAAGTAGAGGGACATCGGCAGTCGATCATGGTGTTGATTCAAGACTCTGCCTGACCATCCGATGACTTAGCTCGACAATGAACATGTTTTTTGGTTCGTGTTTCGGCTAACCAGTCGATAAATGTCGGTAGCAGTGATCTTGGATTAGAATCGGCACCATTACACTGCTCGTATCCGTGTGTGTGCGTGTGCGCTTCCTAACGGACGGTAGCGAACGAGTGGTGGGTATGCCGCTTCGGCAATCTCCGATACTCCCCATGTTATGCCATGCCGGTCGAGATCAACACTCCAATATGGGACCACTTAGCTTTGCAGTAACTTGCGCGCTAACCTCTAAGTTACTGGGAGTTCTGGATGGTAACGCAATTGGAACTTAGATAAATATAGATGCCTGCATTGACCCAGGTTTAAGGTTAAGAAAGAATCGCTATAGGCAGTACAATCTTGAGGGAGAGGGGTCTCACAGGAAATGGAAATAATGAAGTGAAAAGTGTAGGGTGCAAGTGAAAAGGGTTAAAACAGAAAAGTCTGTAAAGGTATTCTTAGCAACGGCGAAAAAAATACTTCGGTTGTTTTTTCACGCACCTATAATTGTTCGCAGAAAATGGACAAAATGAAGATGAAAAAGTTTACTCACCTGGGTATAGTCCTTCGTGGCTTTTGGATGTGTGAAAACGTACATGTAACTTTTTGGATTGGCACGAGAGTGCATATCAGCGACCATCATTAGAGGCGCTACGGTACCGCTGTCCGAAAGTGCATCGAGTACAAGATCGCGGTTTTTTATCGTATATTCGCCTGTGTAACCTTCCCGGAAGTCGCCGTAATGGTCCAGAATTTTTGTGAGTGCGAGTTCCGGTTCGAGTTCGTGTGTTGCCTGATACAAGTATGAGAAAAAAGACAAGTACAATAAAATACCATTGAACTTGTGTGAGTAATAATTTAAATGATTAAAACAACGAAAAACCGACATTGGTGGATGGGCGGTCGGGGTTCGGCTCTGACGATATAACAAGTTAATAGGGGTATGCAGGGGTAGCAGAATTAGTCGAGTCGGGTCGGGTCTGGTAATGAGACTGATTCGGATCGAATACCTAAAATTTTTAGAGTACCCGTTATCGGATCGTGATACTCGAACTTTATCGAGTACCCGATTTTTTGTACTACTCGTGACCAGACTTGAATACTTGTACTTCATTGAGTGCCCGACGATCCTCCAGTATATTCGTCTCACATCGGGTACTCGATAAGCCGTGTTGGCGGAAGAAAATTTCAAATTTGGTTTCATAGTAAACAGCGGCACGCTGACGTCTTAAAACGGATGAAATAGACTCCAGCTTTATATTATTTATCGAGGTAGAAGCTTTATATTATTTACTCGTAGAAGGCGATAAAACGAATAAATGATAATATTGGAAAAAACGTATCACTTTTCAAAAGTGAGAGGAAAAAAGATTTTCGCTGGCGCGTCAACCGAACCTAGCCCAAAACAAAGCGCGTGCGCATCAAGGAGGACATACATATCCTCTTTTTAAAGATAAAGAACAAGTTGAAATAAAATAAAAATCTGTATCATGAACATAACAGAGAGACTGAAAATGGTGGAATTTTCGAAGAGCATGTAGATATGGTACTCGCTTGACTGCGGTGTAGCATTTTAAATGAAGAAATACTTATAGGTTTTGTAGCATATCAAAATAGGCGTTTCGTAGTAACTCGTATTATTGTACAGCTTTGGATGTGCCGTCGCTGTTTTAGGAAGGGGCTCACGCATGCGCACTGTGATTTTCGAAAGGGACTTTCGTGTCGAGTAAACTCATGTAAATAATCTCGCATTTTCACTAAGTGGAAAGAACCGTAATAGGGTGAGCTGCTTACTTTTGTCATCTTAATCCAAACTGAGAACCATAATAGCCCCCCCCCCTAGAGAATCAAAAGGGCCTACAATACCGGTACGGGGTTTCCACAGTTTCCCCGTACCCTCGACAAATGCGGTATAGCGTAGCGTACAACGGCTGTGGACGTAACGGAAGTTAGGTTAGATAAGCGAAGTGTTGGTAGGGAGTGATAGAAAAGGGTTCTATTGGGAAGGGTTATGCGTAAAAACCCGCGAGAGTTTACGTTGGAACTCAGGAATTATTAGACACTTCAATAATACAAAATAAAAATAAACAACAAAATTAAAACAATGGAGATGTTCATACATAAAAATATCTATTGTTCTTCATTTATATACGTGTTCTTAATCTGCATACTGTGACAGGAAAATGAACAGTTGCACTCCTCTGATGGCAACGTTCGACTGACCTCGTTGGGCGTTACCACACAATCCAAAGTATCAAAACGTTTCCGTCAGTCCTAACCCCAGCGCCCAATTAGCCTACTAATTACGTTAGGTAAATAATATCGAGCCTTGTCGGAGGTGAACGAGAAAAACAGTCGACACTCACGTACATAAAAACAAATTCGACCGCCCCTAATTAACTGAACTAACTGTAAGATACACAGAGGTGACGCGCTTGCGCTAAGATATTCATTTTTGATAACTAGAGATCCTCGTATAGTAGAAATAATGCAGATCCGGAGGTGTCCTGTGAGCCACATATCGAGTTCACAGGACACCTCCAAATCCCCAAAGCGAGCAAAAGCCTCCTTTAATTTGACACGTTAGTGATCACGTACTACAATATTGTAATAGTAAAATTACTCATCAGTAGAATAATATTAGGAGTACAACTTTGCAGTGACCGTTTTACTTAGAGAGCCACTGCGGCCGAAGTAGTGGCCCTAGCTCAATAAAAAAGTGGCATTTTAAACTAGAGGCTCTGCCAATGTAAACAATTTAAAAAAGCTAACGGATACGTGTATGCATTATAAAGTTATTGGCACTCAAACATGGCAACCTACGAGCCGAATTCTCAGCATTTGCGGGAACTGCTCCAAAGACAACAAAGGAAGGGATTTTTGCACCGGATTGTGACTGAAGATGAAAAGTGGGTTTACTACGATAATCCTAAACGCCGAAAATCATGGGGACTGCCTGGTCATATTCCGTCATCGACGCCCAAACCGAATATTCACGGATCCAAAATGATGATGTGTATCTGGTGGGACCAGCTGGGCGTTGTATACTATGAGCTGCTCAAACCATCCGAAACCATCACAGGGGAACTCTACCGACGTCAGTTGATGCGCTTGAGCAAGGCACTCAAAGAGAAACGGCCACAATTCAACGAAGGACATGACAAGGTGATACTGCAGCATGACAATGCCCGACCCCATGTTGCAAATGTCGTGAAAAAGTACTTGGAAACGCTGAAATGGGAGGTTTTATCCCACCCGCCGTACTCTCCAGACATTGCCCCTTCCGACTATCACTTGTTCCGGTCAATGGCACACGATTTGGCTGACCAGCACTTCAGTACATACGAAAAAGTAAAAAATTGGGTCGATTCCTGGATTGCCTCCAAGGACCAAGACTTTTATCGACGCGGGATTCGAATGCTACCTGAAAGATGGGCCGAGGTCGTAGCTAGCGACGGGCAGTACTTTCATTAAAAAATATGTAGCCACTTTTTTATAATAAAGCCTTAAACTTTTGAAAAAAACGGTCACTGCAAAGTTGTACTCCCAATAATGTATTAGACATTACGGTGAAACGCGAGAAGAGAAGGGTCCTCCCAGTTGACCTGTGTGTCAGAAGTCTTTTTCCTATAGCATCAATGTGTCGTGATCGAATTTTGTCAGGTAAGTGAATAATAAATTTATATTCCTCTTTTCAGACATCTATCTGCTTACCATCTCGTAACTCATGTATATTCTTTCCTGGAGTGATTCAACTGAATCCACCCTCTGTTCGTCTTATTATTATTATAATTCGAGTGTTTTCAATTTATTAGTCGGTTGGATTGAAACCCACAATATTTTTTATGGTTTGTAATAATTTATTTTACAAAATCTTGTTGAATTTCATTCATGAAAGTTCTTTCTCTCGGCTGTTACTCCTTTCTTCGACCTCTCTTGCGAAATGGGAATCCCACGTGGAAAGCACGCTATCCACTGGTTTATCCAAGTTCGGACTTACTTCCAATTACAGAAGCGTGTGTCTTCTAACGGGCGATGCATTGACTAGAATAAGTCAATCATTTAGGGGAAAGTCCGCAGAATACCATCAGTGTTTATTCCATCACCAATGCAACGGAGCGCCAAGCGTATCACTTTTCGGCGATTTAAAGCTTCAAGCAGTCTTTTTCCACATAAGTCATCGCTCAGACGCTCCAGCTGCTGATGGTAACATTCAGCAGTGACCGGTGCCTTGGATTTCAAGACCTCATAAAACACTACTTTCTCCATATCCCACTAGGTACACAGCATGACTTTGTGACTATGGGTATCAAGTTATTTTATTATTTCCTAATCTCGTAGATGGTAACTAACCTAGAGTCCTGTCAGCCGAATACTCGGCGGCCGCGGCAAGTAAAAAGGGTTTTTCCGAGAGCGCATGCAAAATATAAAATTCTACCAAAAGAGAGGCACACACACACACACACGCACACACACACACACAAACACAGACACACGCAAATGTTGTGTCTATATCTACATTTTCATGACTTTCCTCAGAGCACAAACACTTTGATATACATGAAAGCGGTTATCATCCAGGTATAATTATCTATCTTTTTTATTACCTTGGCATAGTCCCTGAGAACGTTATCGCGTTCTTGATCGAGCATACCGTGCAGAGCGTCTATCGGTGACAAAAGATGATATTTCTCCGACTCGGTGACACCGTACATCAGATCAAAACTGCCGATTTCGATGAATTTCGAGGAAAATATGGAAAGAAAAAAACATTTGTAATAAACAAAAAACATTGAATACAAATACACACAGTGCGATCTGTGCGCAGGATTGGCGATGCACTATGCTTTGCAATGTTGGCCTGGGCCAATACTTGATGATTGCTTAGCCACATTGTTTGTCCACCGACTACTGAGCGAGAGGTGGTTTGATCCAGTTTCTGATACTAACGCGACTAAAGCTTCATAAGATATAGCCACCTACATCAGCGCACGATTTGCACTTTCGCTAACAAGCATTCAAATACGACACAGTGTATTTGAACAAAGTAGCGGTGGGCAAAACTTTGATGGATTTCTGAGGTGACAGGATTGAGATGATAAAACCCAGAAGGAAATACGAAGGTTCAACTCGAAGTAATAAAGTGGATACGAAAAATAATATAAACAATCAGTAAAAGTATATGTAACGTGCACAACGAACCTCCCGAAGAGTTGAGCGTTCTGCATCAGCGCAAGCGGCTTTCGCGGCAAAACCGCACGATCGATTAGGGGTGCGTAAGCCGGCACGTATCGTGGTTTAGCGATCTTCACGTTAAGCAGAACATCGAGGTCACGATTACGAAGGCAGAGGGCCAGATCATTGTCGCTCTTGGTCGGGCAGTTTAACGCGTGAGCCACCTTTCGGCATTGGATGATGGTGATAGGTGCAACAAAAAAACAAGATGATTTGTATTTAGCACAGTGCGAGGAGATGTAAATCAGTCATCTTAAATTGGGGGAACAATTTTCTAGACTTGCTTTCGATAGGAATGACTCCACGGAATCTGGAATGATGGAAACACGCTACCCAAATGGTGCTTTCGATTGCTATACTGTCATCCCGATGGGAGTGAATTTTTCTATCTAAAAGTACTACATCAAATTTAACGGTTCGTTAAATTCAATTTTCAAAAAAAAATCGCACGACATGCTATTAATTTACTTTCTTCTTTCCATAATAATTCTTGCATACACTTTTTTTTCTAAATACATTGGCCGAACGATAGTCGTTCTTTTTTCTTCAATTCGCTAATGTTACGAAAAAAACAAATATCGTAAACAATATATTAAAATAGAATACAATTATAAATAGATTCTATGGAGAAAAGAATATAACGTAGAAAATATATATCTTATTGTTTAATATAAAATGTTCGAGTAGTATGATTACTCACATATACTCACCTGTTTAGTGATCTGAAGAGGAGCTTTACCGATGGCGTCCGAGCTCAAAGCAGATCCTGACATCAGTATGGCACGTCTGAACAGGCCTGTGTACAAGAAAGAAAAAAGTAGCTAAAAAGTCAATGACAATGAAAGCGTATACCGATCGTGCCGAGTATAAAAAATGAGGTGAGGAAAAGAGATGCACAAAGAAGAAGAAAAGTATGACTCAGGAAGAATAAGCGAACTGTCGTGTGTAAAAATATTTAATCATTTATATCGATAGACGATGGCTCATAAAATGAGATTTCATGGTAGTTTTCGTCACTCAGGTATTATTCTCGGTCCACCAGTGCAAATGTGTTTGTGTGTCAAAAGGGGCGGCAGCATCTCGACGCCAAGTAATAAAACAAATCATGAGCACCACCGCCATAAGAAAAGATAAGCGCCACTGCCACGGACGACGAAAACGCCGCGACTCTTTATACCGTAAGATGGGCTTGAGCAAGCGACTTTTTAACTTAGAATCGACATTACGTGAAGACCCGGCGACGGATCACAAATCTAATGACATTTTATCAATGAAATGTTATTTTTTTCTATCGATTATGTGTGGGTCATTTTCCACTCCGTCTACTCAATCCTGAGATTTCGTAATGTTCGGCCGTACTTCTGAGCGGCTTTTTTACCACAAAAATTCTTCAACATTTCAGAATTGTTCCAGGCTCGTCGGTTTTTTTAGAGCAATAAAGTTATTCGGTCGCATCGTAAGCATTATTACATATATCTTTTTGGGGAAAGCGTTACGCGGGTAACGCTCAGCATTATGCTGTGAAGTGCGCCCGTTTTCGACTCGCTCTGAGCATCCTCGCGTCATTATCCGGGCAACGCTGCTCCAAACAAGCGATGGCACGTGACAAACGTCAAAATTCGTATGCTTCAAGCCCACGGTCTTTGCCGCCTTTAACCTCCAAGTAGGAATAGAGCGCATAAGTAGAATACCACAGTGAAATAAAAGTGGAATACCAAAGTGTAAAAAAAATTGAATACCAATGTGAAATAAAAGTGGAATATCAAAGTGAAACAAAAGTGGAATACCAAAGTAAAATAAGAGACCAATACCAAAGTGAAATAAGTTTATCATCGCACGCGGCGTTTCCTCGCCCCGCGTATCGGCTCATTGAGGTTATACATTGGCGCAGGTGGGTACGTAGAGAAGAAAAACACGAGAACCCACGATGCTAACGAGCGGTAACTGTGTGAGCCTCGTCGCGACCGTCCTCGTCTTCACGCTCGAGCGAGGTGGTCACGTAAGCAGCAACCAATTGCCGCTTGTTCGAGGCATACCGGTGTCCAAGAGTTCGCTGTACAATCCGGAGCGCAATTTCAGGTGTCTGAACACTCGCAGCAGGCTTATGAGGTTCAAGCGGGTCAATGACGATTACTGGTCAAACTGAGAGCCAACTGGACTGGTCAATCTGAGAGTCAACTTTAAGGAGGAGACAGAAGCCTTTAAGAAGGTCGCCCAAAAGAGGGAGAGCGTAGCGATGGAAAAATACAAACCGGCCGAATCGGAAAAAACTGCCCAATGCGCCACCACTGAGTTGAAGAATTTCTTCAAGTTGTTGCATTCGGAAACTGATTGCGTTCGCACGGTCGGCAAGCTCAAGACCAGAGCGACTTTTGACACGGATTTGCAACGGCAAAGTCACCGAGGAGGAGGCGCTATTCTTCTTGAACAACAAGAGCGAAGTCGGCGAGCAGGAATTCATCGAGTCGTCGTGGTCTCTTGTCAAACCGTTCATCATGAAGAAACAAGGTGGGTAGGAATTTTCGATTTTTATGTGGCTGGATTTGCTTCCGTTTGGCGCGAAGCTGATTAACCAGTACATCAGGATTAATCATGCTGATTTTCATTGGGTATTACAATCTCAGGGAATGATATAGAAAAATATAAAATCTGCTGTATCTCTGTATAGGGTTTAAGTTTGCATCATTAGGATGTAACGAAATTAATTTTTTTTTCATACTGCCCAATTTTTAAAGCCATGAGAGCTACAAAAATCATTGAAAGCTTCATGAACGTCCTTTTCAGGGATTCACAAACTAACTCAGGAAAAAAGCGTTTAGATGTATACTGGTAATCGTACCCCGGTAGTATATCCCGCATACTGGTATAATTGCAAGCCAATTTACCGAACTTTTAACGAAAAATGACGACTCTAAAAAAGATCTCATTTATATGGCACTTTATGGCGCTAACGCGCTGGCCACATTTCTATGTAATAATTTAAACACTAAATAACTCCGGATGCCAGATATAAACTGCTCACACATGTAAAATATTGTAAAGATTTCGTAACGACAATAAAAACAGCCGATCACCGAATGCTTAGAGAAAATATTGAGGATTATACGTAGCAAAATGTACCTAGCAGAAGAGTTTTCGTAGCTGCGACTTTTCAGAAAATGGGTCTATCAATCAGTTTAGTCTTTGGTGAGCGTATTATTTGTTCATTTGGTTTTTTATTCGTATGCTCATCAAATATTTGGGGACAAGGTCGACGGCGCATGCGCCTCGATCTGAAGAGTGGGAGAGATAGACAGAAGCGGGTACGTTACGTTTTGGCGCCGCCGTTTTGGCGCGACCGTTTTGGCACGAGACGTTTTGGCGCGGGGATGTTTCGGCGCGGAGACGTTATGGCGCTGCTGTTTTGACCCGAGGACGTTTGGGCGCGAGAACGTTTTGGCGCGAGGATATTTTGGCGTGGGGACATTTGCCATGGGGACACTTTTGCAGGAATGTACTGGTGCACAAGCAAATCCGAATGAAGTTGAATAAACCATAACAACACACAATACACACACACGATTTGTACTTATACAGGGAAGCAACGTAATATAATTTCATAAATAGAAAGCCCAAACAAATCCCAACAACCAAACCAAACGAAAAACAATTTTTTCGATGATTTTTTTTATTTGGCTGATATACCCGAACAAACCCAAACAACGAACCCAAAAACAAACCCTAACAAGCCCGACAAAAAAAACAACAAAACCAATAAAAAAGGATTTTGTTGATGATTTTTTTTATTTGGCTTATATTTTTATACATTTTGTATTAATTAAAAGGAGTACTCATCCTTTTTTCAAATGTGTTCCTCAAGCTGCTCAAGACTTAGGCCTATGACACATGGTTGATCATCACATACGATTCGTGGTGCTAACCAACTTGTGCTGGCGGCGGAACACCCTGACATCAAAATGTCCCCTCGCCGAAACGTCCCCGCGCCAAAACGTCCTTGCGCCTAAAGTCGCAGTCCACTTATCGCCCGCAACGCCTAAGACCGCGACCGCAAGATTTTCGGGTCCACTAATTGGCACACGCTGACGGGCGCCACGGGCAAAGATTCAAGTGGACCGCATTTTGGGCGACGCGGGCGACTGGAGCGAAAGTGGCCGAACGTGACAGTTGCAACATGGCTGCCGGACCATTATAGCGACCGGAAGTTTTTTAACGAAGGTCTCCCCTCCTGGCCATTTATTTGTATTGCGCATGCCGACCCACGATAAACGGTGGGTCATCGTGAGCTCGCCGTGGTCGCGCATATCAACGCAACCATTGCGACCAGACAGCAACCGCGGTCGTTAAGTGGACCGCGGTTGCGAGCGCAGTGAGCGTTGCTGGTGTTAAGTGGACCGCACCTTAAATGTCATGGCGCCAAAACGTCCTCGCGCCAGAACGGCAGCGCGAAAACGGCGGCGCCAAAACGTACTGCTCCCGACAGAAGATATTCTGTCCATGTCACACACCTACCCGTCAACAGCAATGCTACGTAGAAGCGAAACATGTAAAGAAAAGTGGATCGGCTTACAATTAGCGCGCCTAACATACCGTGGTCGTTTCCAAACCTGTATTAAACCTGTATTATTATTAAATGAGGCTTCAGTGAATCTTTGCCCTATTTACCAGTTATAATCCAATACTTCTTGACCATTTGTGTGTCGGTCGCATCACGCGAGAGAAGTTTTTCTAAACTGAAATTTATTTAAAAAATTCGTCGATCTACGATGAACCAAGAACGCCTAGTCTATCTGTCCATTCTATCAATTGAAAGGAAAGTTTCAAGGGGAATAGATTTCAACGACATTATTGAGAAATTCAGTTAAATCATGTGCAAATTTAATAATTTTTGTAATGAGTGTTTCACTCATTAAATTTATTACCCATCTATTTAGTATGATTATCAAGCTGTTAGAATTTTTTTTCAATGTTTAAAATGGCCGACTACTAATATTTACTTTTGTTATCTTTTTTAAGGTGGCATAATTTTTAGCATCCAAATTTTTTTTACCTAGAACAAAAAACAAAAATTCTCGTCAATCTACATTAAAATACCTAGAAAAGTACGTACGGAATTTAAAAAATATTGTTTTACTTAAAAGTTGTAGGTATTTGAACGTAAGAGTTGAATTTATAGAGAAAAATTTCGTGATAACTGCTCATAAAATAAAAAGTTTTCGATTAATCTGAAACCTCGTACGTACTTTTCTGCGAAATGGAATTAGGAACATAACTTTTAAATTTTAAGTAAATCGAGTCAAAATTGTTGCAGTTATTTGTCACGCAAATTGGAAAAAAGCTGTTTCGAGAAGTTTCGAGTAGTCAGCCATTTTGTACATCGAAAAAAAAAATTCTAACAGCTTGATATTCATACTAAATAGATGTGTCATTAATTTTATGAGTGAATCACTTTTTCATATGAAAAAAAAAAATGTTAAATTGGCACACGATTTTATATCTGTTACTGTGGCCTAAGACCTCAAACATATAAGTACAATAAAAGTTACTTTCTTATTATAGTCTTCATTATTTATTTGCACTCTACCTACTAGGTGCTGAATGCTGATCCGTATTCTAACTTTTTAACCCACATCATAAGTAGGACGTATAGTAAAATTACATATCATCAATAATACATTCATTTTTAAGCAGCCCGGGGGCCTCATTTATATGTCGCCCCGGGCCTCCAACGGGATTAGTCCGCCACTGGTCCGTCGTTGCTCATATTTTCTGTGAGGTGATGGACTTTCGCGAAGTTGTTCGCCAGTACATTTATTTTTTGTTTATCGCTAATCGCTAATCGCTCAATCTCCAGTGTTTTGATACATTCTCCTCACTGTGTTTCTCAGGCGGATATGTGCTCTAATATTGTCTGGGAGTACTATTGTTTTCGTATTTGCTTTAATCTTGGGAATTGCATGATTTATTGCATTGTTTATTACCATTGTTAAGTTCGTAGTGCTTTCTTCTATTGCTATTTCATTATGTAACTCAGCATTGGCTTCTCGGTTTACATTAATAAAGTTTCTGAATTCTTGCCATTCAGCCTTTTTGTAGTTAAGAAAGGTTTTATGCTGTTGGTCTATTCGAGAGTCAGTGAGCGTAAGGATGATTGGATGATGGTCTGAGTCTAGGTCATTTATTGTTTCTATTTCTATGTTGTTGTCTATATTTTTTATTACGGCAAAGTCTACTACGCTTGGTCGCATGTCTGTATATGGGTATAGTGTGTAACTGTCCGGTGCAAGTATTGAAAGTCCTTTGTTTGTAGCGTACTTGAAAACTAATTTCCCGTTTACATTATTGCTAGCGCAATTCCAGCTAGTGTGTTTGGCATTGAAATTGCCTATCATTAGGACAGAGTTTGCTGTGTTATTGATTTTGCCGAGACCTGTGGGATCGATTTTGGTTTTTGATGCCGCGTATACCGACGCTATAATTAAGTTATTTTAAAGTTGTATTTAAGTTGTATTTAGTTTGTATTTTTGCAGAAGATGGCCACTCCCCCAGCCGGTCTATTGTTTAGACGGTCTTTTCTGACTCTTTTGAAGTCGGAAATTATGCACTTCATTTTGTTTGTGAGTTTCGTCTCATTGACTAGCATAATGTCTATATGGTTCAGGTCGATAAAGTCCATCACCTCATTGAGTTTTGGTTTAATGCTATTGGCATTCCACTGTGCTATTTTTTAATTTTCGTTTACTATTCTATTTGTACTACTACACATAATTTAGTATGACGGAATAAAAGGCTTTGCATTTCGATATATGATTGTCACATGATGTTAATTTGTAATTTAGCTCTTTGAGCATTGTGAGCATTTTTCTTAGGTCACATTGCGAGTGCAGTATCTTTATTTCTTTGCTTATGTCACAGAAGGTTGCATAATCTTCGTTGTTATTATTTGTCGTAATATCTGTAATTTGGGTGTTTCTTGTTACTTTTGCGTATGTTTTGTAGACTTCACATTCCGTCGAATTCGCCGGGTAATTTTTATTGCAGTTAGCGCATTGAGGTGGCGAATCGATTGCTTTGTCGCACTCTGCGGTGAGATGTTGTTTGGTGCATTTAACACACCTCGGTGTATTGTAGCAGTGTGTTGTTCCATGACCGAAGGCCTGGCATCCATAGCATTGCGTTGTGCGTCGTCGATTTTTATACGTCTCCCATCTTACTCGTACAGAGCAGACGTATCTGATATTTTTCAGCCTCCCGATGTCCTCTGTGGCTCTGACGAAGACGAAGTATAGTGGGTCATATTCGGCCTGTCATGTCTCAGTTTCATGGGGGCTGCTTTGATTATTGCGATTCCTTGCGCCAAGATGTCACTCTGGATTTCGATGACGTCCAGCGAGGGAAGTCCTTTTAGTACGAACTTCTTTTCCTTGTCTTCCGCTCCTGCGTAGGTGTGGAAATTGGTTTTGTGTTCGATAAGTGCTGCCTTTCATTTATCGAGCCCTTCTTTCGTTGCAGGTTTAATCGTGATGTTTTGCGTGGTATATCGTACTGTCGTACCTGTGACCATACCTTATGTCTTTTAGCAGGTTTGTTTTGAATTCCGCTGATAATCCCGCGTTTTTAATGACCGTAGTTTAATGACTAGTTTTTAATGACTAGGGGCGCGATTTTTATTTTCTTGGTGAAGCCCTGTGGTGAACCTTGTGGCGAACCCCTGTTTCTTGGGGTTCTTCTGTCATTTCATCTTCTTCCTCTGAATCCGATAACAGTATGTTGTATCGGTTTTGTGTCTTGATGTTTGTGTCGCTGCTACCTTGGGCACCCTTGTCTTTCTTGTGTTTGGCGGTGCTGTTTCCCTGGGACGGGTCTTCGGTGCATTTTTTTATTCTTACCCATGTTGTTGGGAACGTTTAGTGTACGTTTTTGCTTAAGTATTTTGGTCGCTAGGCCATTACCCTCTTTCGCGCTGTCTCCGTACGTGCTTACTGTTTTTTATTTTCGTTTTATGTTAAAATAATTTGGATTGACAAATCTGAATTTAATTGTCGACTTCAAACTAGTCAGAGATCGAGACGTGTGCAACTCTCAGGTCTTGAAATGTCCTGGAATCGGAATCTGCTCCTTCGAAGCTATGGAAAGTCTTCGAATTATATGTATACGTGTGTACATAGCCACTGCGCGCGTATCGGGATTGTTCGAGAATAACTAGCGCTGCGAATGGCGGAGAAGGACACTACAAACAGAATATTTTGCGTAGCAAAAATTCTGAAAGATGCCAGCCCCCGACCATCAATCACCGCGCTCCCCCTTAGAGACGCAACGAATCACCACACTGGACAAGTTCAACGCTCGTTCGCGTGGCGAGCCACCAATAACTGGCCCGGCGCGCGCTGACCAATGGCCAGCTCGTGAGTTCAATTCGTGTTCAACGGCTTTTCTGTTCATCAGTACGAATCATTTGTTTTCTGCTCACCAACAGCGATGATATCGACTCACGTACATCCCTCTGTGCAAGTGCACCAACTTTTCAACAAACCTCACTCAAGGAACATACTCATTATCACGGTGTCCGCGTTCATCTGTCAATGTGTGGCGGCGGAAGCGGGTGACGGCAGACGCCATTTTACGTCGTGTGGAAATCGTGAGCTCTACATCAGCGCAGATGGACAATCTCAACCACTCGACTTAGATATCAATTCACCAGCTTCGTCTACACCAGTGTATCAGCAACGGGGCCAAGAGCAAGTCAATTTTGCCACTCGCTCATTAATTATATCTGTGATATTCTGTGTGTATCGTGCTCAAATAAATGTTTGTACAGTAGTCATCAGGATCCAACCGTTCAGTTACCACCCGTTCACCCCACTCATGGTACGGTTGGTATACCATCATTCCCCAACAACGATAAAGAGAAATGTTTGCGTCAATACGGTCGATAATGCTCACTTTATACATATGAATGAAACATCTACGAAAACTGCCATATGCGGCACCACGGTACCGCGAGCAATTAATATCGGTATCGTTAAATGTGTTTCTTTAGATATACAGAGTGGTCCAGAATAGGTACAACAGCGGAAAAGCCTGGGTTCGTCCGGTTACTCCAAAGATTTCTACTAAGCCGTTTTGTTATTTTTTCGACCATGTCATTAAATGGTACGCATTAGAAAATAGGCATTCGATAACCAAAAAGAACACTCTAATCCGCCATGATGGGCCGTCGGAAAGGGCGGAACAGTAGGCGAAGGGCCACGTAGCCGTAGCTGACGTCAGGAAGATTCTGCGAAAACGCAGCGAATGAAAGATGACGGCACGCGTGATCTGACGGTTTGCGAATCATTCGCTACAGTATCCTGTCAACCAATTCGGTTCGCGACTCATGATAAGCCTCACGATTCGACGTTTCACGTATCGTCTACTATCGCTCGGCTTCTTGCGTACGAAAGTGTGAAGCACGCCACAATTCATGCGATTTACGAATTTTACCGTGATTATCCATTGACAGTGCCTGTTCTTTTTGTTTTATTAATAAATAAAAATTAACAAAATCAGAAAATTTTCAATGATCCTCGAATTTCGATATACTGAGCGATTTTTTATGCGTATTAAAAAAAATTTATACGTGAATTTTTGTTACCTAACTCTCAATAATATGACGCTAAATTTTCGAGTTCCGGATTCCACTTCTCCTTCGACCACGCCGTCTTGTATCGTAGTCGGATTTATCTCCTGAAATAAATTATCCTGAACGCACATCAATGCGAAGTATATCGAAGCTGAGTTAGGAAATATGAGGGGAAGTTTTGCATTTCCTCATTAGGAGAGACGATATCAGTTATTTCGGGAAGACGAAAATCGAGACGACATACTTTGAGGATTGCAACTAGTTTAGAAGATCTGCACCGTCTGAGATACGATATTTCACATCCCGATACGGATTGATTCTGGAAATCCAGAAGCGTTGCGACTTTGTTTGTGGTTCCTCTTGAGAATATTAAAATACCAGCGTAGTCTAAAACGTCGAAATTTGCGCATCTTTATCAAAGAGTTTTATTTGTTTATTCACATTGCTTGTGGTCAAAGCGAGGAAACAATTCGGGCGGTGCTACAAGCTGCGAGTACGACGCATTGTTCACGTGATAAAGATGAAATCAACGTTGCCCTTGATGTTTCCGCACGACTTTCAACGTCAGTCGACCGTCCTCGTTGTCCCAGGCGTCGATATCATCTTCGATCAAGTTCACGAGAGAAGTGCATGGTGCGTCGTTGAAATGCAGCTTGAACGACTATGAGCTCGTACCAAGCGATCAAAGATGAAATCGATGCTCTGGATCGATGTTTTTGGAGCCTCAATCGGACATCTCTGGAATGATTCACCCAAATTCGTTCTCGATTTTACTTATTTCCTGTCAGAGCGAGTAGACAAGTCGTGCGGTGCTGCAAGCTGCCAGTACGACAACACGATCATTATTTACGCGATAAAGATGAAATCAATATTGCGTTTGAAATTTCTATGCAACTTTCAACGTCCTTCGATCTCCCCCATCATAGCACTTGTCGACTTCATCTTCGATCAAGCAAACGATTCCGGAGAAGGGTATGGTGTGTCACTGAAACGCAGCTCGAGCGACTTACAGCTGGTCCCAAGTGAGCAAAGATGAAATCGATGCTCCGAATGTCTCAATTGTATCGTATTTCTGGTGAGGGTGAGCGGAGAAGTCGTGCGGTACTACAAGCTGCCAGTACGACAACAGGATCATTATTTACGTGATAAAGATGAAATCGACATTGCGCTTAACGTTTCTGCGCGACTTTCAACGTCCTTCGATTGTTCCCATCATGGCAATTATCGATTTCATCTTCGATCAAGCAAACGATCCCGGAGAAGGGCACAGTGCATCGTTGAAATGCAACGCAGGCGTCTCAGCTGGTACGAAACGAGCAAAGATGAAATCGATGCTCTGAATGCTTTTTGATGTTTCCATCGAATATCCCTAAAATGATTCGCCGAAATTCGTTCTAGATTTCGTCTTACTTTCGATGAGAGCGAGCACACAACTTCTCCACAAGAGCACCGCACGACTTCTCCGCTCGCTCTCACCAGAAATTATATGAAATCGAGAACGCATTTGGGTGAATCATTTCAGGGATGTCCAATTGAGGCTCTAGAAAGCATTCGGAGCATCAATTTCATCTTTGCTCGCTTGGTACCAGCTGTTAGTTGCTTGAGCTGCGTTCGAACGATGCGACGTACTATGCGTTCCTCCAGAAACGTTTCCTTGATCGAAGATGAAAACAACAACTGCCGCGACGGGGACGATTGAACGACGTTGAAAGCCGCGCAGAAAAGGAAAGCTCAATGTCAATTTCATCTTTAACGCGTGAATAATGATCCTGTCATACTGACAGCTTTGTCAAGTATGCCATACTGTTGAGTGCAAGTTGTCATACTGACAGCTTGCACCACGGCACGACATTTCCACTCGCTCTGGGGAGGAATAAGATGAAATCGAGAACGAATTTGAGTGGATCATTTTAGAGATGTCCACTTCAGGCTCCAAAAACCATTTGGAGCATCGATTGATCGTCTTTATCGCTTGTAGGGAGCTGGTAGTCGCTCGAGCTGCATTTCAACGACGCACCATGCCCTCTTCTGGAATCATTTACTTGTTTGAAGATGAAATCGACGACTGCCATGAAAAGGGTGGTTAAACGACATTCAAAGCCAGGCAAAAACTTCAAGCGTAATACCGATTTCATCCTTATCGCGTAAACAACGGTCCGCTCGTCGGACTGGCGGCTTGAAGCACTGCACAACTTGTCCACTCGCTGTGGCCAGAAATAAGATGAAATCAAAAACGAATTTGGGTGAATCAATTCAGAGATGTCCGACCATTTGCAACATCAATTTCATATTTGATCGCTTGGTGCAAGTTCGCAATCTCAAGCTGCGTTTCAATGACGCACCATACTATTTTCTGGAATCGTTATATTGATCGAAAGTGACATCGACGACTGCCCCGACGGGGACGGACGAACCACGTTGAAACTATGCACGTCAAGTTCTTGCACAGCCTTTTTGGTGTACTTGTTGTGATACATACGTTGTACTTTTATATAATCATATTCGATGTTTTATTATTATAGTAGTGTGGTTTTTTTTAGATAAAATATTGAGAAAAATATTATTTATAGCATTTGATAATTTTGTGTACATTTCTAAAAACTTGCTTGGCTTTTTCATAAAAAGTTATTTCACTTCGTTTCTACGTTTAAATTGAAAAATTAATTATCTAAATAAAACCATTGTTTGAAATAGAATAAAAAACATTTCGCGTTTCATTTGAATTTTGTAGATAGTGAAACACCCGATAATGATTTTGAGGGAACTTTTTATTACTTGGCGTTTTTTTACTTGTTAAAGTTTCACTGTCAAAAGTGTCTCGAAGTTTTTTTCGCATATACCCCCCCCCCCCCCGCGAATATTTATACGCGGGGGGGGGGGGTATTTAATACGGGGGTATTTAATACGGGAGGGGTATATGCGAAAAAACTTCGAGACATCGCGATTAAACACGATAGCTCTGCTACCTCGTTGACTGGAAATTTTACCTCCTTCCTAGTGTTCCCATCAATGAAGCATGTCTTAAACAATGATAAACCTACGTCTGTATTGGCGCACAACGATTGGAAATCAAAGCCTACATTCGTCAACTCACTACCGGCACCCACCTCAGGCAACCTGTATTGGAACCGACATAGTTCTACTACGACTCATTTTTGGTAAACGTTTTCACTTACTCAAATTCTGAAACATCGGGAGAATCTGCTTTACAAACAAAGCAATTGAATTTTTAAATACGCTCGTAAGCGTTGTGCCATTTCCAAATTTCGAGATACTGGACGTTCTTTCAGACAAAAAAACGGTGTGACTTAAAATTCTGCATACTGCTTCCTTATTATTTTATTTCGCTCAAAATGCTGTTTATATGAGGATTGCAATGGAAAAAGTGATATGGCCGTAGGCGAAACTTTATGAATAATGAAATAAGATTATCAGAAATCACTGTGCCTTTCCCCGATTTGGACAACTTGTCTGCCCTTGTTTTTTCTTTTCCCTGTCTTCTTTGACTTTAGATTTTTTAAACTCTTTTTATTCTGTATTTTATTTACTAACCTTTGTTATTGGCGACGGGACTAATGAGCAACAAATTTGCGAATATCGCACCCGTTCCGTGCCCAACGAGCGTCATGCTGTCTGGATCACCACCGAAAAAGGCTATATTGTCGCGTAGCCATACCAACGCTGCGGTTTGATCCAGCAAGCCGAAATTACTTGCAACATCGCTGCTCGTGCCAGGTCGCAAGAAACCTGCAACGGATTAAAGTGAAAAATGCATGAAATCTCTTCGTGATGCCCCATAAATAATTTGGCTTTCATGGTATTCAGCCACGAGACCTGAACGCTGTAGAAGGTTTTTGGCAACTCTTGTTTTTTATCTATACGGATGTCCAACCGATGTTAAATACCATTCACGATACTTGAGTATTATCGACATAATAATTGGGTGAAAGAGCAAAAATACTTTTTAGTGTTCAAGTTCGCCTTGTTTGTTTCTGGTGGTTGGGGGCTTCTACCACAAAAACTTAGGGGTTTCTATTACAAAAGGGAATAAATACGTATCCATTTATAAAAGTAATGCAATGCTTTTTAACATCGTTCAGAGATCCATCGATGGAATTCAAGTGTATGATCTAACGTGTGTCCACATTAGATGACGAAGCTTTATTATTTACCGCGTTAAAATGCTTGGGCAAACATTATTGAACAGAGAAGGAAGGCATATAGTGTGCCAAAGCTTTGTTGAAACATTCTTCCATGAACAAGTTCAAAAACTCGTTAAAACGTAATAGAAAAATTGGCATTCTGCCCGTTTGCAGCGCAACTCGCGTTAGCTTGTCTATGTTACATTTATTTGCATGCTACTCATTTTAATGTAACCAAAATGTGCTTTACGAGTTCTAAGAAAAAATAATTCCACGACCCATATTATCCGAACTTCAATGTAAAAAAAGCATTAGAGGTGTTAATAACATTTCAATTCGCAATTAAGTCGTTCAAAAAGCATAAAAGACCGATCGTTCCTTTTTATCGCCCGTTCTGATTTTTTATATTCTTCGAAAATTCTACTTCGAAAAAGAAAACAACTTTGAATTTCCATTGAACTCACCTAATATTCCGAGACGGAAGTTGATCGTGACAAATACGATGTTTCCATAAGCCGATATGACTGTACCGTCGTACGGGTTTCCGCTATTCCACTCGAAGCTCTCGCCTTGTATGAAAACCATAACTGGATATCGCCTTGGATTTCCTGGGCCTGGTAAAAATGATACGCAGAAATAATTGATTTCGATTTCCGAATAATTACTTTTTCATGAGTGATGTTATCATCAATGAATGGATAGAAATAGACGCGCGGTCAATTTGCGGCTGGGGCAATATCCCATGTCAAGTACAGTTAGCCTGGGCCAATACTTGAAATATATGGCGAATAGGGCACATCTCAAACTGACGAAAATATAGCCGATTATATCGACACTGATTTGCCTCAGTTCTTCCATCCGCTTGTGCAAATGCAAGTGGGACATTAATGATTATCATGTACTACTGTATCGCATCTTCGCTGTGGGCGACATTCGGGGGGGGGGTCTTGCAGGATCTTCAAAAAATAGAGTAACAAATGCGGATGAAAGTGATATGCATTATAAATTAAATGAACCACTTATAAAGGAACGTTGATAAATTATAATAATAAAGTTCAATGTCGTAGAGGCTCGATCTAAATATGAATGCAAATTAAGGTAGTACTTTTAAAAAATTGTCTCTAACCGAAAGTTTTCATTTTTTAAACAAATATGGTTCAGGATATTGGTAAGACAAGTAGGTAAGAATTCAAACAAATTGACTATCCCGTTACCGAGATATTCGCAACTGAAAATGACATCTTTTACACGCTTTGCATAGGAGACGTGATATCATTTGTCACACATCAACTGATCATCAAAAAACGCCGAGACAGAAGACAATAAAAAACTAAGAAACTATAGAAAAGTGTTTGAGGGTGACAACAAAATTACCACTTTTTACCACAAACTTCTCAAGATATAAATGTTCGAACTTTGAAATGCATGATAGAATCCGACCGCCCGAATGAGTTATCGTGGGCGACTAGGCAACGTTGCGATCAGTGCGTGTTCGACGGAACGTAGAATATGTATATATTGTAACAGGAAATCTTGTCGAGATGGCCCTCGACCTGGCGATCGATCGGGACTCTTCGTGAGCTTTCGATTTTGGTTATCCTCTCCCCTTTCGTGTCGTTAATTACGTCTACCTTAACGCATATCGACAAATCAGAACTGAGATCGGCACAAACTTCACCTTATATTTCAGCAGGAGGGGGGAAACCAAGAAGCGTAGATGCGCCACATGGAAATAAAATATATAAATATATATCCAAAGATATATAAAACATATTAAATATCATTCGTTCAAGAAATAGATATGTCAAATATATTTTTGGATATGAGTAAGACCCATGGGATATATAAATATTAATACATTTAAGATGTATCTTAAATATATCAGACATACAAACTGAATATACGTGTCATATATTGGGAAATACTAGGTGCGCAAGTAAGTTTCCGGATTTAGGCATACAGGTCTGAAATTGGGTGTCTTTATAGCTTGGACATCTGTTAAGAATACCCAGTCGTAATATCAACAAATATCGCAACACAACGACCTTTTTTCTAACCTCGAAAATGTCAAAGTTTGTGCCAAATAAACAGCATTTGCGGGAAGCATTGCTTTTCTGCTTTAACCTAAAAAAACAGCAGCTGAAGCACGTCGGTTACTTGAGGAGGCCTACGGCGAACATATGCCATCAAAAACAACATGTGAAGATTGGTTCAAGCGGTTCAGAAGTGGCGATTTTAAGACTGGGGTCAAGGAGCGCTCGGGAAGACCGCAAACAATTGCGGACGCCGGTCTGCAAGCGTTATTGGATGAAGATGACACTCGAACAGAAGATCAACTTGCCGAGGCATTAAATGTGACTCGCCAATGTATTTTGAAACGTTTGGACACCATGGGAAAGATTCATAAGGAAGGAAAGTGAGTGCCGCATGAGTTGACTGAGAGACAAATGGAAAATCCAAGAGCCACTTCCGAAATTTTGATTTTGCGGTAGAACAGAAAGAGTTTTCTGCATCAAATTGTTATTAGCGATGAAAAATGGATATATTTCGAGAATTCCAAACGCAGAAAGTCGTGGCTTTCACTTGGCGAAGCGTCAACATCGACGGCACGGCTAAATCGCTTCGGAAAAAAGACAATGCTCTGCGTTTGGTGGGACCAGAAAGGAATCGTGCACTATGAGCTGCTGAAACCGGGTGAAACTGTCAATGGGCATCGCTACCGACAACAACATCAATTTGAACCACGCATTGCTCGAAGAATGGCCAGAATGGGACATGAGACACGAACGTATGATATTGCAGCACGACAACGCTCCGTGCAATCGCAGTTCCATCGTCCAGGACACCATAAAAACACTGAAATGGGATCTGCTACCACACCCGCCGTATTCGCCAGACCTGGCTCCTTCAGATTATCACTTGTTCCGGTCGATGGCGCATGACTTGGGTGAAAGACGTGTTGAAAGACGCGTCTTTTTATCGTCGCGGTATTTACGTATTGCCAGAGAGATGGCAAAAATGTATAAATAGCGAGGGACAATACTTCGAATGAACCATTTTTTGTATTTGTCTTGAAATTTTCGATTTTTATCGGTAAAAAAACCCGGGAACTTAGATGCGCAACTAGTAGTTCCATTATATTAACGATTGATGATCTTTTAAATCGAGATGTCTCAAATTTATAAATTCTGCTTGAGGTTTCAAGGGTAGGTATCGAACATTACGATATTATCTGAATAATGAATTTGGTGCTTTTTACAAATACTCTCAGGAGACGAACTTAAGCGTCTTCCATTTAAAGATGCGAGAGAAAAATCGGAACAAATGTATGAGTGAAGAGGAAAATTATTCTCAAAGTAAAATTAAATACACGAGGACCTAAGTTGTTTACTTAGCATGTTGCTCTTTTTCATGTAAATAATGGGTATATTTTATCAATTCTTCACTGCATACGTGTGTATCCTCTACAAATAGATGTTCTTTCACCAGCACAAAAGAAATTTCATTAACGTTCGCTCTTAAAAAGCTCTGTTATTGTTTTATGATAAATTAACTCTTTCAAAAGTTATTTAAAATCAAAGTTGAAGTTATAGTAAATTTCAAGATTTTTCACTTTTAGGGTGAAACTATCAGCCTTATGACAAAATGTCGTAGGACCTTTTTGTAGATCATTTCATTTTCTATAAAATCATAAAATTATTTAAAGCTTTAATAGTTTAATAGTTAACGACATTACAAATTCATTTTTGGAGCACAGTTCCTGTTTCCGTGCAATTCATTGTTATAGTAATAAAAAATCTAGGTAAAAAGACATGCGTTTTCATAAAGTTACTGTTTAATGTTGATGAAAATTACATATTTTTTTACACAGTCTTATTTTTTCGTTTTATTTATAATTGTTTCAAAAACAATACATTCTTTTGATTTCCCATATAAAAGTTATAAAAAAGGTTAATGTTTGTACAACAAAAATATTTTTGTTGTACAATCCGGAAATCGGCGACGATATTTTTGTACTATTTGTGAAAGGTGTCAAATTTATACCTCGCTTCGCGTTAAACAATTACATTGTTTGACAATGTCAAACATAAATTAGTTTGACATTGAGTAACTGTTGGAAAGGCAATAAAACAATGATATACCTTTTTTATAGAGCCCTCAATTCCCTACAAAAATATGTCCCGGGAATTTTTGTACGTGTACCTGTTGGCAAATTTTTTTTTTTTTTACTTTTTTGGTGAACTTTCAGGCTTATAACAAAATGTCCTACGACATTTTTTAGATAATTTCATTTGAATAATCGTCACATAACAGATGTTCAATGAGAGACCAGAAACAACTGCCATATCTTTTAACAAGTAATACAAGAGCATTGTCGAAGTTTTTCTGATTGTGCCGAAAAACATCTTAAATATATATACTAATGTTGCCATAAATTCAATATTTAAATTAAAAAATGTATTGTTTTAGATAAAGTCATAAATGAAACAAAAAAAATGCTCATGCGTATTACAATTTTCATCAACAGTAAACAAAATATCTGAATAAAAATTGGTGTCCTTTTATTTATATTTTTGGTTAATGTAACAATTAATTTTTCGAAAATAGCAACTTTTCTCCAAAAAATGAATTTGCAATGCCGTTCACTATTACACTATTCATTCTTTAAATGTTTTAATGACATGATTTTATAGGAAAGGAAAAGAACTAAACAAAGTCATTATGACATGTTTTTGATAAGTGTGATATTTTCGCCAGAATAATTTTGACAAATAATAAAATCTACTTGAAACAAAATGTTTATTTTTTAAAAACACCCTGATACTTATGAATAATGAATATACAGATAACACGTTTTTCAGCGGCCAATCCCGGAGATGTTATTACGCTCTCCCAGGAAGGTATGTGGATCGTTCTAGAAGACGAAGCTAAACATATACAAGCCCACGATCCAAAACAGTCCGACAAAAATATGGCAATTTAGCCACAACTCCAGCAGTTTTGAAAACTATCCAGAATTTTTTACCGCACGAACTTCGCTTCGAGAAGGTTTGTTAATCAGATAGTATAAAAATTAACGTAGACGTGCACATTGACGATCATACGAAATGCATAAGAAATAGCGTAGCTTGGTTTAAAAACGGACCCACGTTGTTAGGTATTGTGACGTGATTTTTTAAGACACGTCACAGAAATGCTATCGATGTATGCTCTCGATGCCCGGGTTGCGACCCATCCGTTTGTCTTACGGGTCTTTTCTCTAGAATGTTTGTCTTGTTACGTTTGAGGTTTTGGGTTGTGCGTTCGGATTGGTTAGGATGGCGTGGGGAACTCGGTGGAGCGGCGTTTGGCTCAACGTACCGAGCAATCCCGACCGAGAAAGGCACCCACGAGGCTTTGTTACACCTAGTGAATGTGCCTTCTCTCGGTTATTCCCAATATCCTCATTTGCCGTCATAAGCGTATTAAATGTATAAATTTAAGAATAAGACGCCTAACAGCATTAAACGGAACTTGCGTACGTTCCGCGAGCATATTCAAATCACAGCGATATACACACGATAGCCGCACTGCCACAGCCATTGACTTTTCCTATCCCATTGGCTGTCAACAAGAATACGATCTCAGGCGCATATTCCAAGAAGAGCTGTCGAACGAAAAATCAACCATCAACTCGATCAACAGACTCCAAAAACTCTACGCCGTCCCATCCGCATGGAGACCAAGAGAAGCCTCGACCCTAGATTATTGAAACATAACATAGACTAGACAGAGCCGACGAACTTATAACTGCAACTAAATAATAAAAAATCCGGTCTCGCAGCGTAGTCCGATATACAAACTTCTCCATATAAGAAGGCACCATAGCCATAAATTGACATAACACAAACCATGCGAATGCTTAGGTCTCTGATATCGAACTCTATATCCCATGCGCTTTTTCGCCGAAACACGGGACAAAGGTCTCCTTCTCTTCATACGCATATTAGTCAGAACCGATGCCACGCACGTGACTACCGAATCTGTAAAGTACTCGGCATACCATTCCCCGACCAATCACGCGGATCAACCGATATCTTCACGACCAATAGTCCAATCCCCGCAGAACTAGATGACCAAAACCGCACTCTCCCTAAGGTTCCGTCTCCCACTATTGAACCCCTCCTAATTTTCATATCAAGAAAGACTTCCTTCCTGAAGGCAGTCTCCCGTAAACCACCATCAAATCAAGTTCTTCTATCGAGTCTCAATCCCAGTCTCCCGTCAACCAACATCACATCAAGTTCTTCTATCGAGTCTCAGTGGCAGTCTCCCGTCAACTACCATCGACTCAAGTTCTTCTATCAAGTCTTAATTCCAGTCTTTTGACAATCTTTATCAAATTCAGAGCTCAGTCTTCCGTCAACCAACATCGAATCAACTTCTGGTATCACGTCTTAATTCAGAAGCCAAATGAATATGTCCAATTAACCTTCATACGAACAGTCTTCATTTTTCCGTGAATATCAGTTTCAATTCATCGACCTTGCGCGCCGTTCATATTTCTATCTACGCGTAGTAAACACGTCGATTATACACACGACCAGCGTAAAAACCTGCGAGCGTTTTACCAGCAATTGTACCAGCGAGCGCACCAGGCCAAGAGCGAAGGCCCTTGTAACACGAGCGACCGAGCGTCAAACACAACCAATGTAAGCTGACCATGCCTTTTTCTTTTTGTATCATCCATCGTAGGCCCTGATCGCTTTAACCCGCCTAGTAATCTTATAATAAATAACATACAGTAGAACCTCGATTATCCGAACCAATTGGGACCGAGACTAGTTCGGATAATCAAAAGTTCGGATAATCGAAATGTAGGTTTTTTGGGACGAGATCATAAACAACACCTTTTTACATAAAAATAGTACATACATATATATTAAAATTTGACATACATATTAACGTTGAAATGTGTGTGTGTGTGTGTATATATATCAACGTTAATATGTATGTCGAATACATACACATATGAATATGTGTGTATGTATTTTAAATACCTGAAAAAAGTCGAATGCCTTTTTTTATATTTTTTAAAATAAAATCTTCCATTTTTAATTGACGAACGGCTATAACGCGTTTTTGAGCGGCTAAGTCTCGCAGCCGTTTGAGAAGGAGAAGTTGCGTTGGGGTGCTCATTGTTGCTGACGGCGGTGGCAGCGAGCAACAATGTATATTTCGCGCCAACGTTCGGATAATTGAGCGTTCGGATAAACTATGTCATCGTTCGGATAATTGAGGGTTCGGATGATCGAGGTTCGGATGATCGAGGTTCTACTGTAGTGTCAATCGTACACCAAGTCTGTCGAATTATCCCTCAATACCGAGATATCGTATCAATTCCTTAATTCTACGCTATCCCACGCACTACCCCTTTTTACCCTCATCCCATGCTATTGCGCTAGGCGTAGGCAACAAAGAGGGAAACGAAAATATATGCTCTCATCCATTCCGGATGTGACAGCTTCTCGGGGAATCGGTGCACGCCCAGCTGAAACGCCGACGCCCCACTGTAGTGGTACATCGTGCTGGAGAGCGGGCCGTTTGGGTTACGGGCGGAGGCTGGAGATCTCCGCGCCGCGCTTCTGGACAGAAGCTTTGCCTGCTTTCGCACGGTGACCCGGGGATGCGATCTCCGAGAGCCTCCATGTTACCGATGAGAAAAGGTCCCGATATGTTACCGTTCCGTTTGCGGGGTACCTCGGGCAGAAAATATAAATTCCGAAAGGAATATTCTATCAGAATATTCCAGCTCCCGAAATAATGTTTCAGCTCTCGATATTAGAGGAGATAAAGTTCTCGTTTGAACCGGCGATTTCGCATAGTCCGATGCCGCGAGCGTGTTGACATTTTTTCTGTCAACGCGCTCTGTCTCGCTCTCGCATAATCCCTCGCACGCCGGCCTTGGTCGCGCGAGGTACAGAGTTGCTAACGAATCTTCGCGTGAGACGGTTGTCTCCCAAATCACGATCACTCCCGATTTTTCGGATATCGTGAGAGTGTCGATCGGACGTCGAGCCACGAACTTCGCAATAGAGACGTGTCGTGTCTCTCTCGCGCCTGTGACATCGCGCTCTCGTTCTCGCATTAGAGGCACGTCGTCGTGCTCTCTCGTTCCCGTTTGCGTGACGTTCCCGCGTGCATTTCGCGTTCGCGATAAAGTTGCGTTTACGTACAAAGTTCTCGGGTGGTTAACCCACCGGTTCCCGCACTATAAAATAAAAACCATTGTTTATTTTATTAGTGACGTTTTCGGTGTCGCGAAAGTGACAGATCCCGTGATCGCTAACACTACTCCCAGGTGAATCTCAACCCCTCTATCACAACCCACAGCCTGAGCGGCCGTACAGAACCGCAACCGTCCTCCCCCGTACAAGTGCATCCAGTTAGTCCGGTTACACGATTCCGGCGATCCGGGATTCTGTTCGCCAACGTAGGTTCGGCGTCCAATAATCACCGGGATGATAACATCGGCCCAACGTTACTCCCAAGCGTGGGGCCGCAACATTTAATCAATATTGGCCCTTCGTCGATTGCAGCATTGGCCTTACGGTGACCTCAGCATTAACCCTACGTCGATAACAGCGTCAGCCTTACGTTGATTTCCGCATCGACCCTACGTCGATTGCGGCATCGGCCTTACGTTGAATTGCAGCACCGGCCTTACGTTGAATTGTCGCATTGACCCTACGTCGATTGCACCGGCGGCCGTACGTTGCCAACATTAAATATTCGACTAGTGAGAAGCAGGTTGATTTGTTTAAAAAAGCGCATAGAATATATAGGAATTTATTAATAACTTCTGTTACTATTACAATGAGAGTGTTAACTCTCACAAAACTTAGGTACTATTTGTTAACCTTTAGTTTCTATATCAACATAACTCAAGGATTTCAAATAAACGAATATTTCAGATTAAAAATAATAATACCGATCGAACAAGAGGAACAAGCCGTCTCTTTACTTTCTTTGTTTTGGAACACCAGGGCGATCACTAGCTCCGATAAACCATCGGCTCGTTTTCGAGGTAATAGCTTTCGTAGAAACGGAATATTTCTCAGTCAAAACAGCTGTTGGGAAACGAAAGAGCAAGGACTGTATTTACCATTAATGTTTATCAATAAACGTCGGACATACCGTCCAAACATTGGAATGTTTCCGTTTCACTGAAGTTTTTCTTCTCTATTCCCCGGATTTCGCGTTCGCACGCGCTGTACTGCAATTGCACCTCTTTGCCGGCCAGGCTTGATAAAATGGTCGGCAGTGCTGCGGTGAACTCCTTGTTTCCGATCGTAGATTTCGTTATGATACATTCCTGCGGAATATATAAATAGCGGTACATTAGACTAGGCCAAAAAATGGATTGAGAATGACAAAAAAATGAATGCTGGTGAAATTTCAGACCTTTATATTAATATTTAGAGGTTCCGCATCGCGATTTTCTATTTCTCATTTGTTTAACATAGTAAACGTTTTGTTTGCCGCTTCTCAGCTTTATAACTCGCTTACGGGTAAACACACGGAAATGTCCAAGACACTTTTTGTAGGAAATTAAATGCTCTACAAAATGGTCCTTAGCCTTCATACGATAAATTCACTCGTTCGAATTTAATTCAACGTTAAAGTTGAATTTATGATACATTCAATGATTTTGTCAGACTTTTGGACTTTTACGACGAAATAATTGATTTTTTATTTCCGATTTGTCTTGAAAAGTATTTTATCCTTTGAGAAGCGGTAAAAAAACTTTTACCGTGTTAAACGAATGAGAAATAAAAAACAGCAATGCGGGGCCTCTAAATATTAATATAAAGGGCTAAAATTTCGTCAGCATTCATTTATTTGTCATTCTCAACAACATTTTCAACCAATCGATTTTTTGGCCCAGTCTAATGTGCCAAAATTTAGTACCAAGTATTTGTTTACCAGTACTTATACGTGTTTAGTACCAGTACTTATACTTATAAATACCAGTATTTATACGCCGGTATTGAATACTGGTACTTAGTACCAGTATTTGTGGCTTAGTCTAATGTACCAAAATAATACAAACTAAATACAAACTTGTATTTAGTTTGTATTTATATAATACAAACTGAGTATTATATAAATTCTTAGTTTGACTCCATCGATCTCACGGAGTATTCGTTTTTCTGGAAGTTGAATTTATGATAAATTTAATGATTTTGTGAGACTTTTGGACTTTTACGATGAAGTAATTGATCTTTTGTTTTTTTTCTGATTCATCTTGAAAAATATTGTATCCTTTGAGAAGCGGCAAAAAAACTTTTGCCATGTTAAACGAATGAGAAATAGAAAATCGCAATGCGGGACCTCTAAATATTAAGATAAATGGCTAAAATTTCATCCGCATTAATTTTTTTGTCATTCTCAACAACATTTTTAACAAATCAATTTTTTTGACCCCGTCGAATGTACCGTTATTTACATAAAATACTTAGTTTGACTCCATCGAGCTCACGGAGTATTCGTTTTTCTGAAAGGTGAATTTGTGAAACCACCGTTACCATAAATTTGTCTGTAAATAAAAATAATATTTATTCGAATTTCGTTAAACCTTCTGTAGTTATGAATGATTATTCTGAATCGGTTTTTGGCGAAAATACATACCCAACTCTATGGCGCCGACCAGGTTTTCTTCGGCACCTGTATATACGATTGAACGACATGTTAGTTACGAAGAGTGCCCTACAATTGATTAATAATAATCATTTCGTCATAGCCATACCTTTGTTTTGTGACAGTGTTAATAAGATAAAAGCACACCTGCAAGCATTTCCGTTCTATCAGTATTGTTGATGTTGTCCGTTGTCTCGAATATTCTCTCGTCAGACACCTTTGCCAGTGGAGTCGGAAGGATCGTTCGGTCTATCTTCCACTCTCGAGAGACTTCGTGTGATTGTTTCGTCTGTCAAAAGGAATATCATAAACATATATGCATAGCGGTTCTACAAAACCAAATCGCTGAAAATGTTTCTATTTTTTGTCCTTAATTTGTTTATAATTACGTATTTTTGTCAATTCGTTCTTTTGTTGCACAATACAATTATGAATCTTTCACAACTTAACTCGAAATAATTGTATTTGTATTACTCAAAGCAACAGAGTCGTTGGGAATCATAGGAGGCAGATTTTGCAATTCTAATTGGCTGTCCGTCACAGAGGCAATGTCGATGTTATTATTCTGCGTGTCTGTTTCTTCTGGAGCATCTTCACCGGCGCTAAGAACTACATCATCAGTGAAAAACTTTTTCAAACGTCGGAGTCCTTTTCTATAGGTCGCTAAACAAAATAATTTGTTGTTCGATAACTTGTTGAACATGATTGTGGCGAGATGGATTAGAAACAGCATGATTCAGCGTACTTGCTTTTTTTAAGATTCAGATTTCGCCTCCTTTCAACAATCGATCTTTACATTTCGAGCTCCGTGTCCAATAATCAATCTTTGGCCAGTCTTTTTTGGCGGATAGTAGCAAATCCACTTTTCGTCGACTCGAGCTAACCACACGCGAGGAACCAGCTCGATTGATGTTTTATTATTCAAATTCTTTTCGCGCACGAATTCCACGACGACGTGTGAAACTTGATTCGAGAAGAAATGTCGGAGAATGAAAAGAAAGGTAACCACGTATAATTTATTTATCAATTAAGCTCTAAAAATTTGAGTTTAAGACAAGCGTCTTAACCTCCGGAAATACAAAATGCATAAAAATGAATTTTCCTTAATCACTTAATTGATAATCTCGTCAGACGTTCAGCTTTTCATTTAGCATAAATATTATAAGTGTACGTCGTCAAATAACATATGCACATGAAAATTATGCATGAGCAGAACGACTCGAACGCTCAATCAGTCGATCACCACGTGTATGAGCCGGCAACACAACATGGTGCGCACCGAGGCGCCTGTTTTTTTTTGTTGCGGAAACAGCATTCTCGCACTGGCACTTCCGTGAACGCGCGGAAATTTACTTTGACACGAAGTAAAATGATGTCATTTTAAAGCATTTGTAGCACACTCAAGTAGATTTATATTTTATTTAAACGGCATTTTTTAAATTCATTGATTATCTTTTCTTTCTTTTATTTTGTATTTAATTATTTTTTTCTTTGTGTTCTGAATTTCAATGAAGAAGGGGGGCTGCATATAATTTTGATAGAATTTAAATATATATATATATTTCTTGTCGAAGTCAGACGCGTAATGTTCTACCGAAGTGTTCACTCGTTTTTCTTAATTTGTATATTCCCAAAACAGATGAATTCTGCGGATATTTGAAGACGTCGCCTCTAGTATTTATCAAATAACCTTTTATAAAAAGGTCACTAACTTGAAATTCCGCATTCTTTGTAGCAGTTAATTTATTTATTCTAATAATACTACCATCGTTCAAAAGAGCAAGATTATTGGGCCGGGATGAGCTTAGAATAACATTTTTAATATCGATCTTCTCAATCGTTGATTAAGATCCTTCGCTTTCTTCAGCTAATTTGAAACTACCAAGCACACTGCGAGGTCGCATAAGGTACTCTGGTAATGCATCTGCTTCGGTTAAACGGTTCACAACCTGCACCACCGGATTTTTCGGAGATCGGATCATTTTTTAAATTTTTCCCAATTCGTTTTCAAAGGAAAACGCCGAGACTTTACTCACCGGAGCTTGCAACAAAAGACGCGGCAGCGTCTTGACGCCAAGTAATAAAAAGAAAATGTGAGCACCACAACCATAAGAAAGATGAGCACCACTGTCACGGACGACGAACACGCCGCGACTCTTTATACAGTAAGATGGCCTCTAGTAGACGACTTTTTACCTTGGATTCGACATTACGTGAAATCGCGGCGATGAATCGAAAATTTAATGACATTTTACCAATGATATATTATGTTTTACTATCGATTTTGTTTGGGTCATTTTTCGATCCGTCTACTCAATCTTGAGATCTCGTAATATTCGGCCAAATTTTCGTGCGAATTTTTTACCACAAAAATTCTTCAACACCTCCGAATCGTTCTGGATTCACTTCGTGCTGAAACGATGCGTTTCAGCCTGAAGTGCACCGTTTGTCGACTCGCTCTGCGATTCCTCGCGTTACCCGGGCAACGCTGCTCCAACCGAATGATAGCACGCTAGAAACCGGCACATACGCAAAGAAACACTTTTCGTTATACATTTGTCGGGGACCGTCGAGAATACGAAGAAAAAGAAGAAAAAAACGGTCGACGTAATACGGGTACGCGATGCTTGAGGACGAAGGTCTTCGCAACAGTCTTAGGGAAAAAGGTCTTCGACGAAGGACTCCTAACAAATGTTCGCAAAGTTCGTTTCCAAAGAAAGCCAACAAATCGACCATGTGAGTAAATTTTGCATCTCTCGCAGTTCCTACCGCCCGGATTATTTCATTATACATTCATGAAAATGTTTCGGAATATTGGTGACGATAATTGATGGTGAATTATTGAGTGGATTTTTATACAATCTTCCCGGGACTTAATTTAACGATTCTGCTCTAGCAATTCGCTGCAATTTTGCAAGCACATTATGAAATTTTTAACTTGTCTAGAAACATTTTCTAGACTTTTATATGTTGTGCAAGATGTCGCAAAAATTATTGAGTTGTTTGCTTCCACGATGATTACCACTGCGGTTTTTGTATATAATCATTATATAAATAAAAATTAAATTTTTCCTAATCGACTTTGTTATTCTCATTAAAAACCCAATGTTCCTCCTCATATACTTTACAATGAAAAATGAAAAAAACCCACCGTTATGAATTGTTTTATTGGAAAAAAAGAAAATAATTTTAAAAATGAAAATAATTTTAAAAAAATATTGTAAATAATTTTTTTTTAAATGTAGGGATGAGAAATGTTTTAAATAATTGTTGGGATAACAAAAAAAAAAAGAAAAAAATAAGATCCGAAGGAGGAATCGAACCCGAGACCTCCGGCGCAAAAGACCGCGCCCTAACCGTCTAGACTAAACGGCGGCTCGACAAGTGCGTGACATTTTAAACTCATAAGGCGCCTAAAAAAACTCTGAATCGATTTTTCTCGCAATTTTCCGAGTAGTGCGTCCTACTACTTTAACCACGTGGCGTGATAGGGGTCCTCTTTCACCACAAAAAAAATCGACCAAATCCCCGACCCCACGGTCGAGCCGTCTCCTTGTAAGGGTGAACAAACTAGCAAATGAACCCCCCCAATCACCAAAAAAATTATCTCGGTTTATGCGCCAAACATCCTGTATACACACGTTTTTATCGTGACAAAAAATTCAGCGATTTGGACTCTGACGTCGAGGTCTCAGACGAGCTCACCCCAGAGAAAAAGGGCGTACTTGGGTTTTTGAGAACGCCCTGTTGATGGAACTCCTGATGTCGCACTGCTCGCAAAACAGAGCCACGGCGATAATAAAAACCCGCTCATTCCGCGATTGACGCGACTTGGTCTACACATTTCGGAACTAGTTCCACGGGACCGAGTTACAGAACTTGGTCAGAAAGGAAGCCACGGGAATTTCGGCCGGCTTGAAATATGCGCCCTATCAGATAGTTGGTCTGAACTTTTAATGTACTAAAAAGTAGAACATATTTTTTGCCATCACCTATATGTGACTATAAATAAAAGCTTGTGGCGCTCAACTTTTTAAATGTTTAATAAGTATGATCAATTCAGTTTCATTAATCGCATTCAATTTGGCAAAATAGTAATTAGAGAAATTATTGTCACACGTTCATACTCAGTTTCAGGATTTTTATTTCAGAAATCTAAGGTTGCTTTACAGTACATTAAATACAGTTGACATGTTAACGGATTTATGTAAATTAAACATTATGTCTAAATTTTTAGCACCCGAAGCTTTTATTTATAGTCACACATAGGTGATTCGATGAAAAAATGATTTTCTACTTTTTACTGCATTATTTAAAAGCATGTTTTTAAACATTTGTTTACATGATTATTTTCTTCTTTTTAGTCTTTAATTAATTTTACGACTTAATTTTCACTGGAAGGGTACTTGTTTACGAGTTTATACGTTAGGAACATGGAATGCTCGTAAAAAATAACGAAGGATGTAATTGTGATTTTGAACTTCCGACCGATTGTTGCATATAAACTTTTCACATAGAAGCACAGTCGGCTACGAATTTGTATGTGATAGTAACATTTTATATGGATGATTAGATATCGCTATTTTTTATTGTACATAAAAGGTTGAACATTTTGTGGATACTTTTTGAATCATACATTGTTATAAGCAAAGGTAGCGAGGTCGATCTTTCCGATTTCGATTAAATTAAGCATGCTTGTAGAATGGGTAAAAATAGGCGACACGTATTTTTTTTTTATATCTGTGGAACCCGGTTTTTGAGGGGTGAAACGCACTCTCGAAAATAGAGGTTTTTAGGCAAATTTTTCACTGTCCAAAAATTTGCTTAAAAATCGTCAGATAATTGTTAATAACAAATGAACTATGCAGTATACAAAAAATCCTACGTACTTCCATAGACAATGTATTTTTCAAGATATTATCAACATTTCAAGTGAATCGGTTGAAAATTGTCTGAGTTATGTTTCCGGCCAACTTAAAAAATGCAGTTTTGAGATAAACGCTGCAAAGCCGCCATTTTGAAACTAACCGCTTCAAAAAATGTTTGTATACAGTCACTGATATGTGTCATAAACATCCTTTTTTGTAATCGCGATTTATTTCGTAGTTTTTCTGGGAAAAAATCCCCGTAAAGCCTATTTTTTCGGCCTCTAGAGTGGCCTTAGGCCTTATAACAAACAACTATTACTGAAAGACGTTAAGAAGTAATATGTAAATCAGCAACCCCGAAAACCCCCTTATACCAAAATGCAACGTCGAAATTTGCAGGGCTTCAGAAAAAAAATCATATCTCCGTTCGCGCAAAAGTGCGCAAGTTCGTCGATCACGCTTTTTGTGTTAGGATATAAGCAATCCAATAAAAAATATTCCAAAGAACGAGCGAGGACGAGCGAGAAAGTTATGTCTGCCTGAAAGTTTACTTTTCCTTTGCGTTTTCCTAAAAGACACCCTGAATTCAAAACGAATAACATTTTTCATTATAACAACTTTGCAATTATGTAAATTGTATTCCATTCTACATACCTTCACGAAGAGAATCCATTTTACACTTTCCCAATTGCACTATTTTTCACGATTATATTGTGGCTTTTCTGTGGCGTATGGCGCACGTCAAATTCGGTAGTTCGATGTGACTCGTGTGACGGTCACTTTCGAACTGATCCTGCAGGAACAAGAAATATACCTGCGCCTAGAGAATGGTTGTTTGGGGACCCTCGATACCCCTATTTCGCACGCAACAAAAAAAACCCGAAATAACACCTTGCGTTTTCGAGGTTTTGTACGAACGAGAGTTCAGATAATGCTGGGCCATGGTTGCGTTCCGACTGTCAGCTGCTGATCTGACGCCACCTCGCCGCCAAGCGTTGGCTGTACTGTGGGTCTGAAAGCGGTGGCTAACTACACCCGGGCGGCGCACAGTGGGGATTTTTCACGAAAACGTGGTCAAAAATCGAAAAACCAACTTTTTCATGCAAGTATAACGACCAGAGAAATTGGTTGAGAACTAATTTCTGCTTACGGCCCTGACTGTCTCGACCCTTTATCCCTTACAGTCTCTTAGATAGTTCAGTTCAAAGTCGACCTTTGTCAGGGACAGTCGCGCACCTCAGTTTCGCTCTGTTATTCAGTCAAACTTTAAACAACTAAGAATATCAGCTTTCGAATGGAGTGTCAAAGAGAGTGCGCAAAGGTGCGCCGCGCCGACCTTGAATGACCTTGAACGACTTTGACCCCCTGATGTTTTTTTATGCCGCTTGAGGTGCTCCACAAGATGGTTGAAAAAATGTACCATTCCATTAAAAAAAGTGAATGTTGACCTTGACGTAGCTTCAGCGCCTCCACCGATAAAAAATAGGCTGGTCCAGTATGACGGCCTTCTCGAAAACTGAAACTTATATCTGAACCATTTTTGAATATGATCAATAGTTTGAGTGCTATTGCTCTGTAACACTTTATGTGCCGCACCCTGTATATCATAAAATCATATCATAAAATCACATTGTAAACGTTTTTATACTATTTTTAATTTTTGTAATTAGAATAAAGCCATGGGGACGAGGTCACGAGTACGAAAGGCGGAGAAGGTCCGGAGGATGCTGCAGACGCACAACAATGAAGAGGAACCTCAGGACAACGACTCGACTGATAGTGAATCAGACTATGAAGAAGAATTGGAGGGTTCTGATGAAGAGTCTTTAGAAGGAGAACGGGAGTCTGCCCGTGACGGTGCAGATAGCGACGAAAACATTATCGCACGAGAAGCGGACAGAACAAAAATGCGTCGTACATCCCAATCTGCTTTCGGCGGGAAATAAATTTCTTCACGGGAAAAACCTATACAAATAGTCACTCGACACTCCTGCTCCTCAGTCTCGCAATACATCTGACTATTAGATGAATAGACCGTGGGGCGTCAGGGCCAGAGCCAATGTGAAGAGCGAAGTTATAGTGTGCTATCTTTTGTCACCAAACGAAACCTTGAATGCCGATTTCCGCGTTGCCAATATTATCGCTCGATGCAGTGCTCTCGATGCGCACCGAACTGAATGTACAACGAACAAATCTACCATTCTGCATTTATGACTTCAGTTTACGTTTCTTTTGTTTTCATTTCTAATATCCCATGTCAAACTACGTGTAGCGATTTTTTCAGTATTATTATGTAAACCAAGTTCTATATGCTGTACCTTGAGCTCAATGTATTATTTTAAAAATAATTTCATGTATATTCGGCTCGATATCCTTCAATATGTTTTTTGAATTCGAAAAAACGTTTTTGACATAAAATAATTTGTTCAAAACATTTACCTATACTTTTTCTCTCAAGAAACCACGCCAAAATATATGCCATTTTTTTAAAGCGCCATCTTTACCGCTTGTGAAATTCTTCAAGAACTTCGAATTTTTTGTTCATAATTTTTTCAGCTTGGTCCATACAGTCTATTTTGAGAATCGACGAAAAAATTGTCCAACATACGCGTACAAAAAGTGTGATGATTTTTTACATTATTTTTAATGAGATATGCTAAAATATTTGTCTTGCTTTGTTTAATCCCATTTTTCATGGCGAAAAATTCATATTAGGTTTTTCTCGCAAAGCCTATTCCATTCGGCGGTTTCGAGCATTCCATTAAAAAAAACTCTCTACGACAATCAGTTTGTTAGCAGCGTTGATATAAAGTGCTAGGGTGTGCGTAATACCAGTGTAGGTTATTCGTTTTACAGATAATGTAGGGTCCTAGGGTTAACCAATCATCGTACAAAAAATTGAAGAGCTATTCCGGAGACCTGAAAGTGTGTCCTTTAAAGTAAAAAAAAAACAAATTTGACTTTGATGTGGAATATTGATGTAAAAAAATGGCGTTCGTTCCTTCACTTACAAAAGTTGCGATATCTTTGCAGATACCCGTAGCGATGATTATGTTTAGACTTTTGTCCAAGTTTATAGTGTCCGCAAGAAGTATGCAAAGCGTTAAATAGGTCCGATGTGTCCCCTATGGCCCGACAGATCAAATTTTAGAATTTTTCGTTAAAAATCATTAACGAAACGTCATTATTGCTTGAAACCAAGATTAATTCGTCTATTAGGTGAACTAAATTTGTTGTTCGAGATTTTTCGATATTTTCCCTTATTCAAAGCGGCAATTTACAGGAAGACATTTTTTTCTTTAAAATTATGTTTAATAATTTGTTTATTGAAAAAATATTTGTTTTTTTTTTCTAGAAGTGTAACATTATTTTTTTGTCGAATTCTTATTGGGAAATAACCAATACACCCTCTGAAAGTAAGAAATTTCATTATTTAACCCGTTTTTTGTTTGAAAAATGAGGTGCATATTAAAAAAGTTTACTACCCCCCGCCCCTCTGTATTTTCAATACCTTTCCAAACTTTAAAAAATGAAAATTGCACGCCAGATAATAAAGAAAATTCTCTCACAAAGATTATCGCTTGTTCTACGTTATAAAAACGTTCTGATTTACCTTATAATTATTTTTAAATTTAATCCAAGGAATGGTCTTAATCTATGTTTTAAACTAATCAAATGTACAAAAAAGTGAGATAACATTTTCTAAACTACCCATGCCAATTTACTATAAATATTGTACACAAAGTTCTTAAACTCTAAGATTAATATTTTTTCAAAAATTTCATTTTTATTGAAAAAAATCATGTTGCTATTATAATATAAAATTGATGTCACCATTATACAACAATACAACGTATGTAGCACACAAGTACACTGAGAAAGATGTGCAACGACTGGGCGTGCATGGTTAAAAAAAAGTTCGGAAAGATTTTCCGTTCCTGCCGCCTCCATAAATGACTTTTGCGACGGTATACATATATATTATTTTTAATTTTAAGCGTCGCATCAACAACTGGGTTTAAGACGTTACTTCCACTTGTAGCACAAAAAAGGCTTGTTCATGAATTTTTTAAAAGAAAGCTACAAAACTTTTTTAATCGATCAATATACCATCTTAAAGAACACATCTTAAAGAACCTTCAGTAACTTTTTTATTGAAAAATATTACATTGTGTAGTGGCAAATGGCCGTCAATGAAATAATGTTTTTATATACACGGTTTGCGGTGACCAACATTGCGGCAAGGTGGATCATCTGAAAAAAAAATGCGGATGGATTTAGTCAAATATAAGTATAAACTAGCTTTTAATCAAAGGGTTTTAAAAAATATTCATTTTTCACAAAATGGCGGACAGTCAAAGTTAATGGTTCGATTTTAACGAAAAAAACCGGCCGTTTTTTGGCTATAAAGCGGCCATTTTTTCGAAAAAAAATCGAACGATTAAAGACTACATTTTTATGTATTAAATAAGCCTTTAAAATTTCAAGAAGATCGGTTCATTAGTGTTCGAATAATCTTGGTCACCGATTTCAGAAATGCCATTTTAAGAAAAACGCGTTTAAAGTTTCAATTTCAGTTTACACGAAGAAAATATTTTTTTTGTAAACTTACATAGAGTCATCTATTCCGGGCCCATACAGAAGTTCTTCCGCTGACGATGCCGCTTGCAAAATCTGCACATGTTTTCACAGACTCATAAATACTTTTCAAAATTATTGAATATGTAGTCTCGGTAAGAAACCTTGGCATGTCCATAAGTCCGCAAAATTTTTGGGCTCCAGCCAATCCTATGCCGAGAACTCGCATGGTGAATATAAATCGACGATTTATTTCATACGAATGTTCCAAAAAAGGAGAAGATGGTATCAAATTATCTGCACATGAGTCACATTTCACAACGATTTTGAAGCCTAGTCCTCTTGCACTTGCCGTTTCAAACGTAATATTTCCATTACACGTTTTGCACTTCACTAAATTTGAAATAGCAGCAAACACAACCAAAAAGTTCAAAATCCGATATTCAATATCAGGACTTTGATTCACAGTCATATCAATATTATTTTTCAGTTTCTTCGCAGACGTGCTGAAACTTTCAGTTTCCGTTTCGGCCAGGTTGGGGTTAAAAACACCCTTCCTTTTTTTTGATCGAGATTTCCGTAAATTATCACTGCTTCTTGTTTGTCGCGAACCTTTTTTTCGATCCATTTTTGAATGTAAAACGAATAAAAACTGCGCTTATAATGTTATGAACGGCGGAATATAAGTCTTATATAGTCGAACTTTCGAGCTACACTGACGAGTTTAGACCATAACAGACAACGAAAATACATTTTTATAAATTCCAGTCTATTATATGAACGTTGTGAATGCCAGGTATACGACCCTTTTCATCGAACAATGCATTGAAGTTCGGAGGGAGGGTCGAGCGCGCCAGACGGCAGACTAGCCGGTCGTTTACACAACGGATTCTTCTCTTTCAACGCTCATATCTCAGTCAAATTTGTTCGGATCGACTTGAAATTTTCTGGACATATTCTTAGATACTTATACTTCAAAAAAATGCAATTAAAAAAATCGTTTTTTTCAAAATCGCAAGTGGGGGTAACCCCTTAATAGTAATGGGATCTACTGTCTCTTACGCTAGAGTGATCCGGATAGGGTAATTGATATAAGTATCGATGTGTACGTCGAATCACTCAATTCGCGTCACGGTGCCGGAGCTACGGTCTATCCACTACCAATAAATATTCGATTGTTTTTGTTTCAAACGATTGAATATAGCGCGATAGATGTCAGCAGTAAAACGGCGATATATATTTTTTCACTAGCAAGACGACGGCCAAAGTCGCTGTAACTAAATATATTTCATGCAATGTGTAATAGTTATGCGATCAAGTTTATATTGGTATAAAACTTTTTAAATTATGCAAATAAGATAAGATTTCATGCATCGTATGGTCTAGGAGTACATCACTAATTTTTTCCCTACTTTGAAAAATTATGAATCTGATATTTACTCACGTAACAAATTGAAGGTAATAGAGGGTTATCTGAGGAAATTGTAGGTAAGGGGTGGGTAATCTATTATGTAAGACGATTGCCCCCCTCCCCCAATCGTCGGGAGGAGGGGGGCGAATGTCTTATTTTTTCTTGCACGGGAGTGGTTTCAACGTAAGTTCTTATGTAAGATCATAAAAGTAAGTTGAAGTAATAATTGCAAACCGCCCGCGGTCCCGAGCAGCGACGTTCCAGTCGCTGATCCACTTGCTGATTGGCTGTTGAGCCCTTGGATGGATTCACAAAATTAAAATGGTAAAAAATACATACTAAAATATTACTTCTCTATAACACAAACCAACGCATTTTTCCTACTATATTTCTTTGTAATTTTGATAGATACTGATCTTACGTAAGATTGATAAAGGAGGGGGGGGGGGGTCAACCAATCTTATTTTTTCTTACATAGGGGCGAGGGGAGCGTCAGGAAGTGGTTAAAATTGTCTGACGTAATAAATGAACAGCCCCTAATATTACTTCCTTAGAACCCAAACGTCCAAAACACCCTTCTGCAAATGTCGTTTTCTAGCACGATGAAATTACGACGATCTGTATAGTATATATATTTACTACTATCTTATCAACTCGTATTTCTAAGATCGAAACATGGGGCAATTTAATATTTTTTAAACTCGAAAGTTGAGTAGTGGAGAGGACAAGATCTTTCGCCGAGCTTTCTTTTCTTAACCATGTACGCCAAGTCGTTCCACTGTTTTCCCAGTGTACTTGCGTAGTACATACGTTGTACTGTTATATAATGGTGATATCAATGTGATGTTATAATAGTAATATGATTTTTTTCAATAAAAATAAAATATTTTCAAAAATATTATTCTTCGGGTTTAACACTTTTGTGTACAACATTTCTAGTAAACTGGCTAGGCCAGTTCAAAAAATGTTATCTCACTTTTGGCGTACATTTGATTAATTAAAAAAAGAGATTAAATCATTGCTTGAATTAAAATGAAAAATAATTATAGGGTAAATCAGAATGTTTTTATAAGATAAAACAAGCGATAATGTTGTTGACGGGATTTTCTTATTACTTGGCGTTTATTTTTGACTTTTTGAAAGTTTTTAAGGTCATGTGCCACACGGCAGAAAATTTGAACGCGACCTCTCGTTACCTCGATAGTCCAGATCTCGCAGTTTTTGGCTACGAGTCACTACCGACGGACGCGGACGGCGCAAAGCCCGCGAACTCGGCTTCGATGCTTCGCACTGGGACGAAAAGTCGAAGGCGAATAGTAGACGACGATGATCGCTGAGCGCGCGTGTGTGTGTTTGTCGCTACGCCGGCCGCGTGCAACCTGGTCGCACGCAGTTCGGTCGTAGGGTAAACAACAAAGACGTTGGTAAACACTTTATATCTATGTGTGCGTATCGCAGAATACACACAACTAGGCCCAGCGACCATGGTACGCTTGGAAGCATGCGCTCGCTCGGCAGGAGAGCGGTGAAACTTTGTTACATTTTACATTGTATTAGCAAATGGCATCGAGTCGGTTTTTTTTTCGAAGACGGTCGTCGGTCGAAATTTCATAACGATTGAACTGTCGGCAGGGTGTCAAGGGTACGCCGTGCAACTGTCCCCTGTGTCAACTCTCCCCGTTCAACTGTACGCCTGTTCAACTGTCCCCTGTGTCAACTCTCCCCAAACCCAAGTGTACACCGCAGCAGCCCGCCATTTCCCCGACGCTCGCGTATCCCCACTCTTCAGATTCGAGCCGGGCATTTCTTGCTACCTTTTTGAACTCGCACGGTGTCTCAACTCGCCACGCGTAGTGTGTGCTCAACTTACGTTTCCATACCCGGGAACGAGAAATATACAAGCAAAATGTTTTCACATTTACCGACTGCCCGCTCTGTCAGTTCTCTAGTTTATCGACTGATTTTGAATGGAAATTTCACGAGCGGCATTTTCTTATAGCTTTAATCTTTAATAATGCCACGAACATATATGTAGTCTCCTAACATTTTAATTCTTCCATAATTCGCGGAAAAAAGCGTCATTTTTGAGTACTTGAGAATAACGATAAGCAATACTAAGAGAACTGAAAACTCATATAATAATCGTGTGAAAGAAAAACTGGTGGCCTCGTACAGTTGGACAGATTTTCGTTGCCGTCGAAAGGTGGATTTTCGTTCCGGTTGAAGAGGATGTTTAATATTGTTCTGAATTTCATTTCTTGTGGCTCTTGATTTATTCTTAAAAATCATTGTGCACAGTCTACATTTTATAATCAACTTTTTAATCATCAAAAATATCGATGAAAAAATCATATGCATTTACAAGAAATTAATATCATGAAAAGAGTCGTTTCATTACAGATTGAAACGTCCACATTATTATTACCCATGTTGTTCATATACTTAATGCCAAAGAACAGTGCATGTCGGATATATTTATTATTCATTAATGTGTAACATATCGGCTACTATGTATGAAAAAATTGAATCATCGTATAACATGAATACGCTGTGTTGAAAAGTGCAGAATCATTAAGGGAGGGGGGGGTAAGGATAATTTGCTATAAAAAAAGCATATTTTCGATATTTTTTGTTGAAGACACTGTTTATATACATTTATTTATATAATTAGTATAAAATAAAAGGACATTTGAAGAGTATTCTGTGAAATTTTCGTTAATAATTGTGCAGAAATGAGCCAGTGACAGCAAATCTTCTCAGACGCCACAAAAAAAAGTTACATTGCGGTGAACTGCATAACTCACCACTGGATTATCCGAAAAAAAATCCAAGAAGATTGTATTAGTTCGTAAGTTTCTTGAGGTAACGCTGTCGAGTTTTTATTTTTATTTTTTTTGTTTTCAATTTTTATTCACACCTAGAAGACAAAATAGCGAATTAAAATGATGAAAACAAAAACTCGACAGCGTTACCTCAAGAAACTTATTAACTAATACAATCTTCTTGGATTTTTTTTTCTCGGATGATCCAATGATGAGTTATGCAGTTCACTGCAATGTTTGGAGGTGTCTGCAAAGATGTGCTGTCAATGGCTCCTTTCCGCATAATTGTTAATGAGAATTTTACAGAATTTTCGTCAAATGTCGTTTTATTATATGCTTCTCACAAAAAATAAATATATATCAACTGTATCGTAAAAAAAAATATCCTAAATATGCTTTTTTCCGCAGGGAAAAAACCTTACCCCCCCCCCCTCCCCCGGCCCCTTAACACGTCGGGCCACCCTGGCCATTCGAAAAATGGGTATTATTTTCTAAAAGTCACAAACTCAATAGTATAAAACAATACATGTTAATTTTTTAACCTAAGGTAAGAAACAGCTTTGAAAATGCCTCAAATAAATTTTATTTTAAAGTATTATAAGACCAATATTCACCACTATAAGAATCATGAAAAAAAACAGTTTTTTTTTTCACGTCGCCAAGTAACGAAGTAACTTGGCTCGGATCAGTACAGTAAATACTGAAGCGAAGGAACGGATTTATAGATAAAAGGATCATTGTCGAATTTTTGTCAATACTTGTGGTTTTATTTATTTAACTCTTTAAAATAATGCGCAGCCGTTTCAGATTTTTTTATGCTACGATTCACATCCTACATATAAGATAAAATAAATATATAGAACTAAATAAAATTGTAGAACATCTTGCGAAAGATTAAGGTTTAAAAAAAATGTTCCTTGTTTTATTTTTTTTACTATAATCCACTTGGGGTACAATAACGAATTTGTTTTCATATAATCTTTGGGCACCTTATTAGATTATATAATTTTTTCAAAATGATCGGTTTGGTACGCCAGAGTGAAAAAAAAAGAAACACACTTTATTGATATATTTTCGTTATATATCTATATAACTAAAATATATGAATAAAGTGTGTTTCTTTTTTTTTCACTCTGGCGTACCAAACCGATCATTTTGAAAAAATTATATAATCTAACAAGGTGCCCAAAGATTATATGAAAACAAATTCGTTATTGTACCCCAAGTGGATTATAGTAAAAAAAATAAAACAAGGAACATTTTTTTTAAACCTTAATCTTTCGCAAGATGTTCTACAATTTTATTTAGTTCTATATATTTATTTTATCCTATATGTAGGATGTGAATCGTAGCATAAAAAAAATCTGAAACGGCTGCGCATTATTTTAAAGAGTTAAATAAATAAAACCACAAGTATTGACAAAAATTCGACAATGATCCTTTTATCGATAAATCCGTTCCTTCGCTTCAGTATTTACTGTACTGATCCGAGCCAAGTTACTTCGTTACTTGGCGACGTGAAAAAAAAAACTGTTTTTTTTTCATGATTCTTATAGTGGTGAATATTGGTCTTATAATACTTTAAAATAAAATTTATTTGGGCATTTTCAAAGATGTTTCTTACCTTAGGTTAAAAAATTAACATGTATTGTTTTATACTGTTGAGTTTGTGACTTTTAGAAAATAATACCCATTTTTCGAATGGCCAGGGTAGCCCGACGTGTTAAGGGGCCGGGGGGAGGGGGGGGGGCAAGGTTTTTTCCCTGCGGAAAAAAGCATATTTAGGATATTTTTTTTTTTACGACACAGTTGATATATATTTATTTTTGTGAGAAGCATATAATAAAACGACATTTGACGAAAATTCTGTAAAATTGTCATTAACAATTATGCGGAAAGGAGCCATTGACAGCACATCTTTGCAGACACCTCCAAAAAAATTGCAGTGAACTGCATAACTCATCATTGGATCATCCGAGAAAAAAAAATCCAAGAAGATTGTATTAGTTAATAAGTTTCTTGAGGTAACGCTGTCGAGTTTTTGTTTTCATCATTTTAATTCGCTATTTTGTCTTCTACACGGAAAAAAAGAAACAGCGAAAATCACAGTATAAACCGCATGAAAAACAGGGTGCCATACTTCATTTTACAGTAAAACAGAGTAATGTGAATCCTGTCCTACAAAAATGACGAATTTTCCTGTACACACAGAGATTTTTACATTTACACTGGTTTATTTACAGTTCGGTATTGTGAATACATCAGTGTCTTCAGTAAAAATATTCAACTGTAAAATTTACATGAGATCACTGATTTTTATACTGTACGCAAACTGCAAGGGTTACAGTGTACACTGTATTGAGTACAGAGTGATTCATTAAATTGTACAGTGTGGCACGATAGTTTCACTCTTCTTCCGACAGTTCGTGACGTAATCTGTGCACTCTGAGATTTTTACAGTTACACTGATTTACTTACAGTTTGGTATTGTGAATAAATCAGTGATTTCAGTAAAAATATTCAACTGTAAAATTTACATGAGATCACTGATTTTTATACTGTACGAAAACTGCAAGGGTTACAGTGTACATTGTATTGAGTACAGAGTGATTCGTTAAATTTCACAGTGTGGCACGGTAGTTTTACTCTTCTTTCGACAGTTCGTGACGTTATCTGTGCACTCTGAGATTTTTACAGTTACACTGGTTTATTTGCAGTTTGATACTGTGAATACATCAGTGATTTCAGTAAAAATATTCAACTGTAAAATTTAAATGCGATCACTGTTTTTTATACTGTCTGCACATGAGGCACGAGGCCAGGACACAAAGGATTGCCAGTTAGTATTGCGTGGTTGACGGGTCGGGGACATCGAAATTTGTGCGATAGAATTCAAGAAATTATAAAGAAAGAGAGAATTAAAAAAAAAAGGTACGTTCTTGTCTAATTAGGACTTGTCTCGCGCGTGGGGTAAGGCACGTGGCCAGGACACAAAGGATTGCCAGTTAGTAGTGCGTGGTCTATAGGATGCGAACGTTGAAATTTGTGCGACATAATTCAAGAAATTATAAAAAAGAGAGAATTATTTACAAAAAGGTACGTTCCTGTGTATGTGACTGATTTTGTAATATTTTCTACACATTTTTCTCAAACTTTTTTTATGGACAAAGTTTTTTTGTGTGCTCATTCACTTTATTATATTCTTGATATATATATAGAGAAATATATATATATATTACATTGCTTACAATATACATTGTAAGCAAAGGTTTCGCCGAATTTGTTTACTTCATTTTTATAATCAAATTTACAGTGTGACGTTGTGAACGGTATTCACTGGTTAGGACTTGTCTCGAGCGTGGCGCGACCAGGACACAAAGGACTGGCAGTTCTTTCAGCGCTTCAATTGTTCTTTCAGCGCTATCTAATGTTATTTTTACCCCTAATTTTGTATAATATACGAGTTGTGGCACTATTAAATTTCGGGGTTCATGAAGTTTGAATTACAGGTTAAAACAAGAACGTTTCCCGTGTTCACACTGTAAAAAGCAACGGTTCAAAACTGAAACTATATCTGTTGCTAACCAGTTTCTAGAACAGAGGACTCCATTGTTAAAACACCTACATAAACTCTGTCGATATAATTGGCGCATTCAGTGTACATAATACAGATTAACCAACTGTCAAATTACAAGTTTTGTTACATTTATATTACAGTGTTGAACTCTCAAAATTTACTTTTGACTACACTGTATTTTGCACTGTGTGTTCCAGTAAAAGACACAGTAGAGCGGTTCGAGTCCAAAGAGGACAGTATAGGAGCTGTAATAATTTACTTTGAGCACACTGTATTTTGAGCACTGTGTTTCAGGTAATATCGCTGTGCAATCGCTCGAGTCCAATGCGAACTGTGAAGCCCCTGTATTTTGTACTATTTCTTTTTTTCCGTGTAGGTGTGAATAAAAATTGAAAACAAAAAAAATAAAAATAAAAACTCGACAGCGTTACCTCAAGAAACTTACGAACTAATACAATCTTCTTGGATTTTTTTTCGGATAATCCAGTGGTGAGTTATGCAGTTCACCGCAATGTAACTTTTTTTTGTGGCGTCTGAGAAGATTTGCTGTCACTGGCTCATTTCTGCACAATTATTAACGAAAATTTCACAGAATACTCTTCAAATGTCCTTTTATTTTATACTAATTATATAAATAAATGTATATAAACAGTGTCTTCAACAAAAAATATCGAAAATATGCTTTTTTTATAGCAAATTATCCTTACCCCCCCTCCCTTAATGATTCTGCACTTTTCAACACAGCGTATTCATGTTATACGATGATTCAATTTTTTCATACATAGTAGCCGATATGTTACACATTAATGAATAATAAATATATCCGACATGCACTGTTCTTTGGCATTAAGTATATGAACAACATGGGTAATAATAATGTGGACGTTTCAATCTGTAATGAAACGACTCTTTTCATGATATTAATTTCTTGTAAATGTATATGATTTTTTCATCGATATTTTTGATGATTAAAAAGTTGATTATAAAATGTAGACTGTGCACAATGATTTTTAAGAATAAATCAAGAGCCACAAGAAATGAAATTCAGAACAATATTAAACATCCTCTTCAACCGCAACGAAAATCCACCTCTCGACGGCATCGAAAATCTGTCCAACTGTACGAGGCCACCAGTTTTTCTTTCACACGATTATTATATGAGTTTTCAGTTCTCTTAGTATTGCTTATCGTTATTCTCAAGTACTCAAAAATGACGCTTTTTTCCGCGAATTATGGAAGAATTAAAATTTTAGGAGACTACATATATGTTCGTGGCATTATTAAAGATTAAAGCTATAAGAAAATGCCGCTCGTGAAATTTCCATTCAAAATCAGTCGATAAACTAGAGAACTGACAGAGCGGGTAGTCGGTAAATGTGAAAACATTTTGCTTGTATATTTCTCGTTCTCGGGTATGGAAACGTAAGTTGAGCACACACTACGCGTGGCGAGTTGAGACACCGTGCGAGTTCAAAAAGGTAGCAAGAAATGCCCGGCTCGAATCTGAAGAGTGGGGATACGCGAGCGTCGGGGAAATGGCGGGCTGCTGCGGTGTACACTTGGGTTTGAGGAGAATTGACACAGGGGACAGTTGCACGGCGTACACTTGACACCCTGCCGAACTGTCTAGCAAACGGGGCTTGTTAGAGACTCGCCTTGTAGAAGGCCGGTGGCATTTGCCATGCTTTTTGAATTAATTTTAACAAATAAGCTTGAGCACTATTTGTATTCTCGATGCCGCTTATCATCAACGGATTCGATCTCTACCAAAATCGCGAGAAAACGAGATTGCTCGAATCTCACTTTACAAAAGAGTGGTACAACTCAAAAACGCTCATTGTTTAAATAAATGAATTCCGTATTTTGATCTCTGCCAAGGTTCATCTTTGGGAGGTTTTCGGAGGGTCAACTTCTGGAGCAATAAAGATCGCTGACCTCGCTCTACGGAAGAGCAATGAAAAGTTTCGATCGCGAATTGTTTAAACAAATTGTCTCAAACCGATTTCATTTGTCGACGACGGTGATCGGTGGGAATTTCATTACGGTTGAACGTTCTAGCCAATGGGGTTTGCTAGAGACTTGAATTGTGGAGGGATTTTTTTCTTCAGAAAAACTACAAAATAAAAATGTCTACAGATGTGTTATTGTAAGGACATGGTATTTTATTTATGAGGACATGATATTTTTCAAATATTAACAAAAATATATTATTGCAAATGGAAAATGTCTTTGTTGCATTTTCATTTGATTTTTAGTTTTGATAAAATATTTTTTTATTCATAATATTTACTTATTTAATTATGCCCTTCTTTATTCTCTAATTAAATAACTCATTTATTATTCAAACGAATGATTCGATTAAACATTCTGCCCGTTAGATATTACTGAAATGATATTGGACAATTATGAAAAAAGCTCCGAGTCTTCTAAGGAGATTAAAAAAATTCGATATTGGAAAAAAGCTCGTCAAATAAATACATGTTCATAACGAGTTATTGCGCCCTTTCGAAAGTCGATGTAAATTAATCATTTTTGAGTCAGGACAAAGTATTACCTTTATTTAGTTGGAATAATTTCGGGCAGCCTTTGCAAAAGGGACATACGTGCTCCATCTAACAAAAACGGGAGAAACCTCAGAGCCGCTCCATGCCAGAGTTCATCGGCTCGCAGGTAGATGGCGCTACGAGTTACACGGATCGACCAAATTCGAAGTTATACATGCATAGGTCGGTGGAGCCCACGGACGTATGTATAACTTACGTATGTATAACTTAAATAACGTTATGTATGTATAATATCAATTTACGTTATGCATGTATAATATAAATAACGTTTTCGTTACATACATGTTTTTATGGACGTTTTCGTAATTTCCGCAAATAATCATCGCACCCTCCATATTAAATTCATAGATGTTTGGCGGCTTTGATTGGCTGTTCTGGTACAGTCGTGCTGTATATTGGAATCGGAAAAAATTAGAAGCAGGCAAGTTTTTTGACAGGTGATTTTGTAGGTGTTTTTTTTAGGGAATGAAAGGGGATAGAAGTGAATCTATGCTAAACTACAACTCCCCTGAGGTCGGCGTCGGGAAACAATTGTTCAGAAAAATCGGGGCTTTATTTTTGTCCACAGCGCCGAAGTCGTGGAATTTCATTTTGGGGGTAAAAAAGTGGGGTGAGATTTTGAAAAATCAGTTTTCATTCGATAACTCTTTACGAAAAATGCATATCATTCTTCTTCAATTGGGAACGTTGTAGCCCTTGAAAAGACGCGTCGATCGAGTATTTGATCATCTCTCCCCAATAATATCTTCACTGCCCAAAGAATTACTTAAATATTTTTAAAAAATGTTTTTTGAATAACTCAAAAACGATCGATTTTTCGGGAATGGTTCAAATGTACGAAATGTAGAAAATAATTTTCCCTATATTTTTGTTCCTATGGACCACCCTTGAATTTTGCTTTTTCGAACCCCTCTCAGGGATTGAAAATTCAAAATGAAATTCCGGGAAAACTATTGACCGAAAATAAAGAGATACGAGGTTGGCGCTGTGGATAAAAATATACTTAGCTGAGGATTCAAGCTACAAATTCTTCCACGGCGTCGAATTCGTGCGATCAATACTTTTCGCAGAATTTCATTTCAAATTTTCAACCCCCGAAAAGGGTTGGAAAATCAAAATTCAAGGGTGGTTCATAGAAACGAAAATATAGAGAAAATTATTCTCTAAATTTCGTACATTTGAACCATACCCGAAAAATTGATTGTTTTTTTTTTGTATTTTAACCATTTTTTTGGAGGTGAAGATATCGGAGAGTGATGATCAAATACTTTATCGACGAGTCTTTTCAAGGACTACAATTCTTTCATTTAAACATAAAGTATACGACTTTTGTCTAAAGCGTTATTAAAATAAAACTGATTTTTGAAAATTTCACACCACTTTTTCACTCCCCAAATGAACTTCCATGACTCGGCGCCTTGGACAAAACTAAAGCCTGGATTTTTCGGCACATTTTTCTCACGGCGCCGACCTTGTAGGGGTTGTAGTTTAGCATTAATCGACCCCCATCCTCTTTCATCCCCTAAAACAACCCTACACCCCGATTTTTAGGCAAACTTGGGATTTAGCACCCGCGGCACCTACAAAATCACTTGTCAAAAAACTAAACTTCTTCTAATTTTTTCCAATTACGGGGTTTTTCAGCGACAGCACGACTCTACTATTCATATAATTTGACTTGCAAAAATAATCGATTGTCATCGAACTCCCTCAAACGAACGCTTATATATATATATATATATATATATATATATATATATATATATATATATTTTGCCCTCGTCGTAGTCGAATTACATTTGATTTTGCTACCCCAGGGAATCGACCACAGACAAGCCATACTTGAATCAAGTGACAATGTAACACGGCCGCCCAGTGAACATGAGTATATTCGTAAATTTAAAATAATAAGCGTTTCAGGAGTTATTAGAGAGCAGTGGACAACGATAAAGATTAAAAAATTACTATCAACGATAAACTGTCTTGTTGAATTTCGTTTATTTAATGGCGTCGTGATTTAGTAGCTCAGAAGTTCAAGTCAATTATTTAAATGATACCTGACCCAAACGAATAGTATTTCTGGATTTATTTTTAACCAATGTTTCTACATATGCCCTTATTGCGATTGCGATCCAATCCCTTTGACTTTTCAATCCAAGTTCGCCACTTCACATTTAATTCCTCTGGAAACCCTGAGCGTGTTGCCTACTGACTTCTACAAAAATTGAAACAAACATGTACTGGTATAGTCCACTGTGTTTTACTGAAGAGGAAATCGTTTCTGGGGTCCTCCACTGATTTAATTTAACTTATGATATCTTATTCTTCATCGAAATAGTCTCAAACACAAGTATTTTTTTTTATCGGCTGATGAACGGTTTCAGGGGGTGAAACTCACTTTTAAAGTTAGACTCCGGCAATGTGATTTTTCCAGTTCCCCATATTTCTAGTCAAAATATCAATTGAAACCAATCTGAGAATGCTCAGGCGAATAATGATAAAATGACTTTTTTTCATTCTGCCGAGGTAACTGGGTCGCAATAGGCGGGGCTTGAAAGTTGAAAAATGTTTTTAATTCAAAAACTATTCGTCATAGTTCAACGAAACCATTTCCATTGGAGATATCTAAACACGTAAAAGATGCGGTATGTTGCATTTTTCGAAAAAAATCTCGTGTAAGGATATAATATCATTATCGGTGTCTTTATTTGATTTTATTCACTTTGGGATATGCAATCTTCTTTTGTATACCTATAAATGAATGTCCTTCTTTTGTCTATCAGCGATGAACTTCTGAACCAGTGTTCGGATCTTCCGACAGTTTTTACCACTGTCTTGCGTATTTTCCGGTGCAGGTTATAGGCTACGTACCATTACGGTAGAAAACTATTGACCGCACTAACAGTAGCCGCCCTAGAATAAGTTGTAATTGCGCTAAACTCGTATCTCTTTATTTTCGGTCAATACTTTTCGCAGAATTTCTTTTTAAATTTTCAACGTCCGGGAGGGGTTGGAAAAAGCAAAATTCAAGGGTGGTACATAGAAACGAAAATATAGAGAAAATGATTCTCTACATTTCATACATTTAAACCTTCCCCGAAAAATCGATTGTTGATGAGTTATTCAATAACCGATTTGTTTCTAACACTTCGACAATTTTTTGGGGGTTGAATATATTATTGGTGAGGGATGATCGAATACTTCATCGATGCATATTTTCAAGGGCTACAACATTCCCATTTGAACATAAAATTGTATGAATTTTTCCTAAAGAGTTATCGAATAAAAACCGAATGTGCAAATTTTCACCTCACTTTGCCACCCCCAAAATAAACTTGCGCGGCTTCGGCGCTGTGGACAAAAATAACGTCCGGATTTTTCTGAACCTTTTGTCTGCCGGGCCGACCTCGTGGGGGCTGTAGTTTGGCATTAATCCATCCCCATCCCCCTTCATTCCCTAAAAAACCCTACACTCTGATTTTCAGGCAAACTTGGATTTAGCATCCACGGCACCTACAAAAATACCTGTCCAAAACTAGCCTTCTTCTATTTTTTTCCGATTCCAATATACAGTACGACTGTACTAAAATTGCATACCGTGGATTAAAAAGGACTGGCAGAATTACGTAAACGTCTTCGCAATGAAATGCATACCTTGCTAAGGGAAAAGAGACAGCACGTTGGAACGCGAAATGTATCAAAGGGGGTCGCTGTAAATGGTAATGTAAGGCTATATGGGGAAGTAATGAGCGACGAATTAAGAGATTAACGGCAGAGCGGAAATAAGACAAAGAGAAAAACGAAAATATATATACACAGAAAAGTGGAGCAAATAATTGTCCGTCTTGGCGACTTTATATTGTGACCCGTCGTAACGTGAATCAAGCGAAGGCACTCCGATAATTCGAAGCAAGAGTTTTCCGTTCAGAAGTGTGACCGGGCATTCCCTACTTTGAGTTGAGCCCTGGCTAAGCTTGCCTCGTCGGATTCACCTGATCCTCTTAGGGAACAGACCGGCAAGATCACACAATCGTCTTTTATGGCATACACTCTGTATTTGGACATTACAATGGCCTGGCTGGAATACATTCCGAGCAAGTGCGCTTTCAAGTAATGCACGAGTATACCCGGCCAGAACATTGACGTTTTATGAAAAGTGGAGCCTGACTTTAAGCACTGTGTAAAGCTACTTTGCTTTTTACCGCATCGAATATATTTATAATCGATTAGGATAACTTGTACATTTGTTGTAATTCTGTGTACCATTATACGCATTGTTTTCATCAACGATAATCTATACGAATGATAATGTTTATCGTAAATACCAATATTACAATAAGAATTCGTTTCAACATATCGAATAACCAAATTATTTAATGAGGCAAAAAAGTGAAGCAGATGGTTCATGATTTTTAAAACCGCGGCCACCTTGCTTGGAAATGTCAATGTTCTAGCCGGAATGACATCATCGGAGAATGTATTTCGCCATCAATCTGCCAGATTGCTGCAAGCGAAGCGCTACGCGTACCCAAGGTACGCGTAGCGATAGTACGAGGATAAAACTTGGACTCGTTGTTGTACTGCGTACAGAAGTGCTATGCTTACGGGGTGCCCTTACGCATATGATTTTGTGATCCTTGTCAAATAATAAAAGCACCAACTAATAGTATCTAATTTACTCGGGCATGTTGCCAAAAGTCCTTCCAGCACCTGATCGTTTTCCTGTCCAGTCGTCGGTTCATTTCCACTGTAGAGCCCTTTCAGTTCACCAACTTCCTCGTCATTTCTTGGCGATTTCCTGATGTCTTTCCTCGTCAGATCCCGGTTATTTCCCGATCTATTCTCGAAGACGTTCTTGGCCTTTTTCCGCTTATTTTCCGGCTAGTTCCTGATCAGTTCGCGATAAAGGAAATGAGAGATCGGGACCTGGCCTAAGACCTGTTACATTACGAACGTGATCCATGCTGGAAGGCCTGACCATGACCTGATATTATCTAGGGAAGGCCTATAAAGGGGCAGTACTTTTTCCCAACGCAAATTTTTACAACAAATTCCTTGTCGTTGAATTTCACCACTTTTCATGCATAATAAAAACCGAAGTTTCCTGAACCCGGTTCTCTTGCTTATGCAGTAATGAACATTTTTTGTGAATACGTATCTGTTTATATAATTATTCGGCCCTTTATCAAAAAGCGAGTTACAAAATAAATCGTACAACACGAATTATGAAAAAAATGTGGGAAGCACATTTCTGCCCGGTATCATCTCAGAGTACGCAGTGCTTTTGACTGTCCAGAAGAAGTTCTGCTCGAGGGTGTCTTCTTAACTAGGAGAGTAAACGAAATATAAATAGGGAATGCGAAAGAGAGAACGAGAGAGAACGAGAGAGAGAGAGAGAGAGAGAGAGAGAGAGAGAGAGAGAGAAAGAGAGAGAGAGAGAGAGAGAGAGAGAGAGAGAGAGGGAGAGAGAGAGAGCATGCAATCAGGAATGCAAGCGAAGTGTGAAATTCGATAAGCACTTGACTTTTTCTCTCTCTCTCTCTTCCCCTCCCTTCCTCCCTCCCTCTCTCCCGCCCTCCGTCCCTTTTGTCACCAACTGTTAACTATAAAATAATCGTCATATTAAACGTTCGTTTTCGAGCGCATTTCAATATGCAAAATATGCTTTTGAGAACATCCGATGATTAAATGAAATGTATTCATCACTTTGTGTAATAATTTTCTATCTTTTTTCTCGAGACGAGTTGGCAACGTTGTGAACCGTGGTATTTAATAATGCTCAGGTTGGCAAAAGTGTCGCGACGTTAGAGACATACGCGCCCCATTGGTCACCTCAAAATCGGCCGGAAGAGCTGTCAACAACGCATTTTTTACAGCTTTTTTTTTAATGTAAAAAAAAACGCCGAGCATAGAAAAATCCCTCAACATCGTTATCGCTTGATTTACTATACAAAAAATTCTGATGTATCTCAAATATCTCAAACTAGACTTGTTTTTTACGTTCAAAAAATGGTTTCATTATATTTCTTTAATGCAAATGTACAAAAAAAGTGAAATCAATTTTATGAAATTTTATGAAATATTCAATTTTAAAAAGTCATATTACTATTATAAGAAACAATTGATATCACCATTAGATAAAAGTACAAAGTAGGTAACACGCAAGTACACTGGAAATGCTGTGCAACAACTTGGCTTGCATGGTTAAAAAAAAGTTCGGCGAAGGATTTCGTCATGTTAACATGTCAACTGTCGGGTTAACGAAACATAAATTGTTACGATTTATTATGCAAGTGAAAACGTGATTCGTATGAAGTACGAATCAAATGAGTGATGTTCCCTTCGACCACGCGGCACGTGAAATGTTAACTTATTTGCATAATGCGATATAAATGTATATAAAAGCATTTATCTTTTATTCTATAACACAATAACCGCATATCTCATGAAATGTATTGCGTCTTATGAACTTTGATGTAATGGATAAAGCATGCATCTCTAAACCACAGCATCTGCAGGTTCAAAGGTTAGCATTACTGTTTTATCCTCCTGCTGGTGGAAAGAGAAATTGCGTAACGATAAAGCACAAGAAGATATCTTTGCTAATAGCCCTGGTACCTGATGGACTATTATAATTTGAAATGTTCCTAATACCCCTGTTAGTCGACGGTACATTATAATGTAAAATAATATATATACATATATAGACGGAAAATTCTGCATCTTCCCGAGCTTTTTCCTAACCATGCACGCCAAGTCGTTGCACAGCATTTCCAGTGTACTTGTTTATACAAGTACACGTGATTCGTTTGGTTACAGTTTATTTTACGAATTTACAATTTATTTACGATTTACAAATCGCCTTGTGATAAAATCGTTTCTTGACTTAATATTAGGGGAAATGTTCAAAAAAAGCAAATACAGTTTAATACTTACATATCAAGTCATTTCAAGATCACTTCCGTTTGTTTACATGATATTGTCGTGGATATTTAATACAACGAGTCCAATTTATGTTTAAATCTAAAGTTGCTAGAAAGAGAGAGAGAGAGAGAGAGAGAGAGAGAGAGAGAGAGAGAGAGAGAGAGAGAGAGAGAGATGTTTTGATTTCGTAACCACAGCTGTCCTGTTTCCGAAAACAAGTAATATTTCGACGCCTCTTGTTTGTTGTCACTAAGGGGCCGTCCATAAATTACGTCATTTTAAAATAGGGGGGGGGGGGGCTGGTCGTTAGATGACGGTAACGTTAATTTGATCACAACGATATGACGGATAGGATGATTTCAGGGGGGGGGGGTCAAAAATCAGCAAAAGTCGATGACGTAATTTACGGACGGCCCCTAAGCAGCTACGTGTTTCCTAAGGGCCAACTCAAACAAACGAACCCAAATAAACCCAAACAAACTCGCCAATATAGGCGTTGAAATATTTAAAAATTCCCTATTTTATCAGGTGTTTCCGCGAACTTCAAAACCCCATAACTTATGGAATTAATGGAAAATGTCAGCCTCCCCCGACGGAATATCACTCAATATAAATGAATAAACAAGTTGACGGTGAAAAAAAAATCCCGTCGTTTTTTCGGAAAAGTGCTCATACTGCATAACTACCGAATTCGTCCATAGCGTAATAAAAGGAATCGAACATAGCCAATGAACAAGGCTCATCGCTAACGAGAGCCGATATAGAAGCCGAGTGGCAAAGTTTAAGGGAATCGCCAAAAAGCATTGCAGATCAAAGGGCGGAGTTGCATGGAATGCAGGCCGAAATATTGAGGCAGCAGTAGAGTCGCCAAGAAGAGCTTACAGCTCGGCTACGTACTCACAATCAGTTGCACCAGGGAATCGACTCCGAACGTTCGGAATCGAGGGGAGCCTGTGCCAAACGAACTCGTGAGCGGACTAGCGAATCACTTGCAACACCTCCATATCAATGTTAGGGTACGAAAGTTTTCTCAGGACAGTAACCCTATGGAATTTATTGACGATCTCGATAGATATCCAAAATTTAAAGGCGTACGTGAGGAACATAAATTAATGGTTGCCGAAAGTCTAATGGAAGGCCGATTAAAAATTTGGTACGAGGTAGTCAAGCACGATTTAATTGAGTTTCATGATTTCAAAGAGGCGTTCAAGATTGAATTTTATTCGGTACAAACGAGGGTTCGCATTAAAAATTAATGGTCACTGCGTCGCTACAGAGTAGAAGAAGGCAGCATGCATTCCTATTTTTATGAACAGTTAAAAGAGTCGAAATAATTCAACCCACAATTATCAAATTACGAAATAAACTTCACTATAAATCAGCAATTTTCGCCTAAAGTTGAAATGGCACTTGCCACTATCAATTACGCTGAAACGAATACAGTTGCTCAAGCTCTCTCATAATTACATCGCGTGCATGACGAGTTGGAGTACAGGACGTCACGCAATTGGAGAGCCACGAATAATAATAACGCACAACATTTCCACAGTAAGCAAAACAATGTATCCACTATGCGATTGAATTATGATCATCACAGTAAAAGTTCAGGTAATCATCGAAAATCCCGTCGTAGTCCGTGCAATACACAAAAAAAACGGCTGTTTCAATAATTGGCAGTATCCGAACTTGAATTAGCACAATGGAAGCTGTACAAATATGAATGCTCCATGGATGGTGGGTCCCAATCAATTTCTTGTAAATGAGCCTACGAGCTTAAACATGTACGGGTATCACTAAGCGTCATATAATCTCCCTGATACTCGCTTCCCACCGCCAAGTATCGCGACCACGAACATTGGAAATCAGGAACAACAAACGAACCATTTAGACTGGGTGTAGGGGTAAGAGTTCGGTTCCGTGTCATGATTCTAAGGATCTCGTTAAGGACTTAAAGCGTGATATAGATTGCGATAATGCGGCAAAATCACGATCTCAAGTATCGATGTGGACTTGCCCACAAATGCGGATGACGATTGAGAGCAATATTGTAAGAGCAGATGCAGGTAGTCAAGTCACATGTATCTCCGATGATTTTTTATAGAAAATTTAAACATACGGGATTGACGGAGTTACCCGTATCTAATGTGTATGTGAATCGCCAGATCTGGTTAGAGTTGACAATAGACGATATCAAAATAATGAATGTCTTTTTAGTTGTTCCACATTTGACATCCGATATCATTGTGGGAAACAATTGGCTCACTATAAACAACGCGATTATAGATTACCGAGAAAAGACCATTCAGATCCGAGGCCTCCAGTTGAGTTCTGGGGCCGTCTCGTTTGGGCGGGGATGCGCAGAGAAACTTGAAACGATTTACGGCAATAAAGAGATGAATATAAGAATTATTCCTGAGTATACCGCTCCATTCGTAAACACTGAACCATTCGTAAACACGGAGAATAACAAGGTGGTAGGGCAGAATATACTGAGTAAAAATCTATAGCCGACAATAAAAGAAATCAATGCTAATTCCAAGAATTTATCGGACGATAAGCACGTACGTGACGGTTTATTACTTGTTTTCCAATTGAGCTTTGGGAAGGCATGTCGAAACCAGCTAAACAATCGAAGTTCGCACAAGTGTTAGGATGTATGGGTCTCACGATTTATGATGCCCGCGTGAATGATGATAGTCTACCAAGAGATAGTGGTTTGCAATAATAAGGATCAGGCTAAGGATGAAAATATATTGAATATCACTTATCGCACCAACGGCTGTGGTGATGACATGAGCTATGACAAAGACGAAACGAGCGATAATCCTGAATGTACTTTTACAGTCGCTAATATGGAAATACCAATTGACGATAATAACACGTTAAGTGTGGATAATAAGATAGGTTGCGACATTGCTACCCAACGTATAAATAACAATAGTAACGCATCTTTCTCTGAGGATCTCGGTTCTCTCTTTCTCTCTAGCCACTTTAGATTTAACCATAAATCCTACTGATTGTATTAAATATCCACGGCGATATCATGTAAAGAGACGAAAGTGATCTTGAAACGACTTTATATGTAGATATTAAATTGTATTCGCTTTTATTTTCGCTATTATTCTGTCGAGAGACGATTGGATCGTAAAATTAATTGTCATAAAATGAATCGTTATACAAGTAAATAAATTATGATCGTAAAATGAAATGCAATAAAACGAATCATTACACTTGTGCGTTACCTACTTTGTACGTTTATCTAATGGTGATGTCAATTTTTTTCTTGTAATAGTAATACGACTTTTTAAAATTAAATATTTTCGAAAATATTATTACCAAGCTTTAACAATTTAGTGTGCAACTTGCTTGGCTATTTCAGAAAAGTGATTTCACTTTTTTTTGTACATTTGTACATTTTGTACATTTTGCACAATGAAACCATTTTTTGAACTTAAATAAAAAGTCTAGTTTGAGATTTTTAAGATAAATCAGATTTTTTATATAATAAAACAAGCGATAACGATTTTGAGGGATTTTTTATGACTTGACGTTTTGTTTACTTAAAAAAAAGTTTACAGAAGAGATTTCAGATCTTTTTGAAAGAAGAATTTCAATATTTCTGAGCAAACTAGAAGTCTGCAATTTCAAACTCGTTCAAAACATTACTTTTGTTACATCCTAGCAAATGTGCCTTCTCTCGGTTATTCCCAATATCCTCATTTGCCCTTATAAGCTTATTATTAAATGTATAAATCTAAGAATAAGACGAATAATAGCGTAAAAAGGAACGTGCGTACGTTTCGCACGCATATTCAACCTACAGCGATATATATACGATAGTAGCACCGCCACAGTCATCGACTTTTCTTATCCCATTGGCTGTCAACAAGAACACGATCTCAGGCGCATATTCCAAGAAGAGCTGTCGAACAAAAAACCAACCATCAACTCGATCAACAGACTCCAAAAACTCTACGTCGGCCCATCCGCATGGTGACCACGAGAAGCCTCGACCCTAGATTATTTAATCATAACATAGCCTAGACGGCTTTGGCGAATTTTTGACTCTGACTAAATAATAAGACATCCGGTCCCGCAGCTTAGTCTGCTATATAAACCTCTCGATATGTGAAATCACCATCGTCATAAATCTACATAACAAAAACCATGCGAATGCTTAGATCTCAGATATCGAACTCTATATCCCATGCGCTTTTTCGCCGAAACACGGTACAAAGGTCTCCTTTTCTTCGTACGCATATTAGTCCGAACCAATGCCCTGGAATAAGGCCACGCACGTGCCTAGCGTGCGTCTGTATCCTATTCGCACACCATACCGCGACCAATCAAACTAATCAACCAATATCTTCACGAGCAATGGTTCAATCCCTGCACAACTAAATGACCAAAATCGCACTCTTCCTGAGGTTACGTCTTCCACTATTGAACCCCTCCTAATTTTCATGTCAAGAAAGACTTCCTTCCTGAAGTCAGTCTCCCGTCAACCACCATCAAATCAAGTTCTTCTATCAAGTAGCAATCCCAGTCTCCCGACAACATCTATCGAATTCAGAGCTCAATCTTCAGAAGCCAACGAATATATCCAATTAACTTTCACACGAACAGTCTTTATTTTTCGAGTCACAAAAGTTTTATTTTACACTTATTATAATTTCTATCATCGGTCTGTGAATATCAATCTCAATTCATCGACCTTGCGCGCCGTTCATATTTCTCTCTTCGCGTAGTGCCCGTCGTAGTAAACACGTCGAGTATACACACGTCCAGCGTAAAATCCTGCGAGCGTCTTACCAGCAATTGTACCAGCGAGCGCACCGGGCCAAGAGCGAAGGCCCTTGTAACGCGAGTGACAACAAACATCCACACAAGCGAGCGAGCGAGCGACTGAGCGTCGAACACAACCAATGTAAGCTGACCATACCTTTTTCTTTTCTGTATCATTCATCGTAGGCCTGATCGCTTTAACCCGTCTAGTAATCTTATAATAAATAACATAGTATTAATAGTACACCAATTCTGTCGAATTATTCCTCAATGCCGAAATATCGCGTCAATTCCGATTCTATTCTTTCTCACGCACTACCCCTTTTTACTCTTATCCCGTGCTGTTGCGCTAGGCGTAGGCAACAAAGAGGGAAACGAAAATATTATGCTCTCATCCCTTCCGGATGTGACACTTTTTATTACTGAACATTTTTTTAAAGAAATTAATACAACTTGTTGTTTTCTTTTTACGATTTTTTTTACAATCAAGAATTCACAATATGGTAATTTAGCAGCAGATTAATTTCAAATGAACACAAGTATAGGAAACCCCTTAAAAACTTTTAAAAAGTAAAAAAAAACGCCAAGTAATAAAAATCCCTCAAAATCGTTATCGCTTGTTTTACTATATAAAAAATTCTGATTTATCTCAAATATCTCAAACTATACTTTTCATTTAAGTTCACAAAATGGTTTTATGTTACTTCTTTAATGCAAATGTACAAAAAAAAGTGAAATCACTTTCATGAAATAGCCAAGCAAGTTTACTAGACATGTTGTACACAACATTTTTAAAGCTTAGGAATAATATTTTTGAAAATTTATAGTTTGAAAGAGTTTTAGCAAACCATTATAGCAAAAAAAATAATATCACCATTAGTTAAAAGTACAAAGTAGGTACCACACAAGTACACTGGAAATGCTGTGCAACGACTTGGCGTGCATGGTTAAGAAAAAAGCTCGGGAAGTCAGAGAATTTTCCGTTCCGCCCGCGCGCGAAAATAACTTCTGCGTCGATATATATATATATATATATAATTTTACATAATAACGTGGCATCGACTACCAGGGGTATTAGCAACATTTCAAATTATAACGTTCCATTAACTAGCAAGGCTATTAGCAATTATGTTCTACTGCCGCTCGCGCTAGTGTCATTCGTACAGTACGAAGCTACGTTATATTCGCTTAAAAAATAACTCGATAAATTGATTTTATATAATTATCTTGTATTGTGCAAATAAAATAACATTTCAAATGCCATATGGTCGAAGGATAGATCACTTATTTGAGCCGTACTCCACATAAATCTGGTTTTCACTTGCATAATAAATCGTGACGATTTATGTTTTGTTAACCCGAAAATTGACATGTTGGGATGACAAAATCCTTCGCCGAGCTTTTTTCTTAACCATGCACGCCAAGTCGTTGCACAGCATTTCCAGTGTACTTGTGTGGTACCTACTTTGTACTTTTAACTAATGGTGATATTATTTTTTTTGCTATAATGGTTTGCTAAAACTCTTTCAAACTATAAATTTTCAAAAATATTATTCCTAAGCTTTAAAAATGTTGTGTACAACATGTCTAGTAAACTTGCTTGGCTATTTCATGAAAGTGATTTCACTTTTTTTTGTACATTTGCATTAAAGAAGTAACATAAAACCATTTTGTGAACTTAAATGAAAAGTATAGTTTGAGATATTTGAGATAAATCAGAATTTTTTATATAGTAAAACAAGCGATAACGATTTTGAGGGATTTTTATTACTTGGCGTTTTTTTTTACTTTTTAAAAGTTTTTAAGGGGGATTTCATATCTTTTTGGAAGGGGAATTTCAATATATCTGTTCAAACTAGACGTCTGCGATTTCATATTCGTATTGAACAGGGAAAAGTATTTCAAGATATTTGAATCAGTCGGAGCCTAGGAAATGGCATCCACAGCATAATTTTCATTCTAAATCTTTTCATCTTTTTAATGTAATTCCTTTTACAGAGGCCCATATTTTGTGAGGGCATTAGGAGCGCCCTTCTGGATCATTGCTACATTATAGTGGCACTTATTAAAAATGATATCTAACGATGAAATGACAAAGTTCATGCATATTTGTAGATTTAGGCATTTTTACATTTCTCTGAGAAGTCGCAGCTACACAAATTCTTCTATGTTGACAACGTGTCATCTCCATGAAGCGCCGTATAAATGAAACGATTTTCAGAGTCTTAATTTTTTGTTAAAATCGGTAACATGGCTTCAAATTTTACCAGTAAATTGGGATTGTATTTTTACTCGTTTATAGACAAAAATTAGTTAATTGTTGAATATTCGAGTTCGTGAAAGGAATGCCTTAAGATCTCAACGTATAATTTAAAAAATGAAATTAAATATACATTTTGGAAAATCTTTCCACTGCAATGTTACTGCTTAATGTTTGATATTTTAATATACCATTTCCATGTTTATTTGGGTTTGTTTGTTGCAGCAGGAGAAAATCTACAAAAATATAAAATTTTGAAAATCCAGCACGAGTTGCATTCTTTTATTTGCGTGTTAAACGAATATCAGGAAAACCCATCAGTCAATATCAGAAGTACCCATTTACATTTTTCATGTGACGGATCAAGAGAAAATTAATATTTTTGTTCTTCGGTACCTCAAACTCAAAGAATCTCATCACCGGAGTCAACAAAACTTTCTGTAGAGATGCGACGAAACATCGCTCACACCAGAATTGGGCGTAATTCTATTTATAAATACGAATACGAATTTATTTACATCGTGATTTTCATGTGAATATAAATACAAATTTATTCATACTTCACTTATTGTAAATACAAATACAAATAAATTCGTATTCACAAGTGTGAATACGAATTTATTTATATTCACATGCATGCATACAAATACAATTGTATTCACAAATATTCTGAACATACAAATAAATTCACAGAACAAATTGTGAATATTCACAAAAAATGTGAATATTTACAAGAAATCCTGTGAATTAAAAAAATTCACATCAAAATCTGTTAATGCGAATGTATTCACAAAAAATTGGAAATACAAAAAAATTCACAAAATAAGTTGATTTTTTTCGTATTTAAGACAAATTAAAATCAAATTCACAATGATTAGATTAAAATTTACACCAACCGTGAGTTCTTATGTATTTTGAGAGAAAACATTGCGTCGAGGCAAAGAAATTTTTGCAAAAAAAGTTGTGAGTTTTAAATATTACATTATAAATATGAAATTTGAGTTGTGAATTTCCTCAAGTTGAAGAAAATTAAAATCGAATTCACGACAATTATATGAAAATTTACACCACAAGTGAGTTCTTACGTATTTTGAGAGAAAACATTGTGTTGAGGCAAAGAAATTTTCGCACAAAAAGTTTTGTGCAAAAATTTCTTTGCCTCAAGGCAATGTTTTCTCTCAAAATACGTACGAACTCACTTTTGGTGCAAATTTTAATCTAATCATTGTGAATTTGATTTTAATTTGTCTTAAATACGAAAAAATTCACAATTAATTTTGTGAATTTTTTTGTATTTACAATTTTTTGTGAATACATTTGCATTCACAGATTTTGATGTGAATTTATTTGTATGTTCAGAATATTTGTGACGATAATTGTATTTGTATGCATGCATGCGAATACAACTAAGTGAAGTATGAATAAATCACATGAAAATCAGGATGTAAATAAATTTGTATTCGTATTTATAAATAGAATTACGCCCAACTCTAGCTCACACACTGAACTAGACATCCATGGTGCTGGACTGACGAGTTTTCTATCGTGTTTCCGGGTGCCGCATCGTTGAAAGTTACCAACGCACAGTAGGAGAAAAGCCCAAAAACCTGGCCAAAACCTCAAATGACCTTTGACGGGAATGAAAATTGGCTTACAGGGGTTTTCAAGGTCGCTGATTACGAATCTGAAAGCCAAATTATCGTAAACAAAATGGCCGATCCAATATGGCTGACATGAATGTTAAAAAGTTGCCAGATGTCGACAAAAATTGGTATTTACGGGTTTTCAAGGTCGCTGATTACGAATCCGCAAGCCAAATTATCGTAAAAAAAATGGCCGATCCAATATGGCCGACATGAACGTTAAAAAGTTACCAGATGTTGACAAAAATTGGTATATACGGGTTTTCAAGGTCGCTGATTACCAATCCGATATCTATTGTTTATAACTTGCAACAAAGAGCTTACAGCAAATTGTTATAAACAAAATGGCCGAGTATCCTGCTAAATAGATAAATTAATATATTTAAAAAAATCATCATAATAAAATAAACGTGAACAGTGTATTCTACGCAATTATTATTTTTATTTCCAAAATACATACGGAACGTTTCAAAAATAGAAAATTTTATTCTTAATCAAAATCGTAATCGGAGTCGGAGTCGGAGTCAGAATCATTATCCGAGTTTGTATCTATTACAACTCCCGGCACGGCTTCAATCTCGGCGCAAAATTCGTCTGCTGCAGCAGTCACTTTAGGAGCGATCAACATCGCTACAGCTTCCGGCGACAAACTCTTCAGCTTCTTCTGTGGTAGTCTTCTGACACTTGAAATGTACGGATCAGAAGTAACTAAGAGCCGATGAAAAACATCGTCCATAGTTTTAACCCTGGAACTTTTTCGCGCAAAATCTTCTCGATATCGTTTGATGTCTTTGTTTCGAGCTTCCTGAGCATCTTCGGATAATTGGCCGATTGGTAATAGAGCATGAGTTATTATCACTGGACCATGAATTAATAGTTTGTGCACCGAAGTAGGCATGGAGTACCAAGGGTATAATGCAACGGTCTTTCTTGCCGTTTCAATAGCATACTGTTCAAATCTTTCACAGTTTATCTCGTGGCCACACGATATAACTTGTAGGATTACGTACAAGCGTTTAATAACTTCTTCGTTGACCCCCGTTATCGCAGCGGAAACCGTCGAATTTTCAAAGAATCGCCGAGCTGTGTTGCCATCATTGCTGCTGCCGTATCCAGGCTTCGGGCGATCGATATTTAGACCCAATTGCTTCTTGAATCCTTCTTGAATGGCCCTCTTGCGTTCCTGGGTAATTTTTTTTTCTTCGGCACTTCGAGCTTGCCATTTTTTAATGCCGAGTTTGTAAGACACGTGTAAGCAATACTCGAAGCACCGTATCCACGCATGCAGCGTCGACAATCCGAACTTCAAATTTGTTTCATTGATTTCCCTTTGCAATACAGTGTCGATGGCATTAAAATCTTTGCTGGTTGCTCCACACAAATAGCACCGTTGAGCAGATTTCGTCAATGATACAGCGTTGCAAACTTTACCATCTATCATGGTGAACAACAACTTGTACATTACGGAGATTTCTTTTCCATCTATTACACTTTCGAATGGACGAAGTGACTTTATTTGTTCTTCAACAATTTGGACTTCATTAAGTGTTGACTCTGTGTCTTCGCGTAGAAACAGTAGTCTAAGCGGTCTACAAAATCGTGGAGACGAGGGTCTGGGGTTCTTCCAAACAACTATTTCTTCCTTCGATTGTTGATCATAACACACGAGTTGTAATGGCACGACTGAAGTAAAGAATACATGCGCATCAGATTTGCTGTCATCACTGAACGTCTGCTTATATTCACTTTGCCCAGAACTTCCATCCCAACCCCACTTGCAAATCAAGTCCATTTTACGAACATTATCTGGAGTCAATCTTTGAATGAGTACATTTTGGACTGTATGATCTAATAGTGCCTGTAGTTGGACTTCTGCACTACTCTCTGTAATCCTGATTGCATCACGTGGTGGATAACAACGCTTTTTTGCTTTCATCACTTTTTCGTAAGACGGATATAGCTTATAGTTATTTTCCTTCCCTAATCTTCTCATTCCCTGGTAAGTACTCTTGGAGAATTTATATTCAATCATAGCGGAAAGTGCAGCCTCTTCGGATAAAGTAATTTCATCCGTTGCTGAGTAAGCTTTACGATACTTGGAAGCTCTTAAAGGACTCGTCATTGTTACGTCCTTAATAACTTTTGCGGCGTCGGATTGTCCTGAAGAGCGAAGGCTCATCTGAGTAGCGTATGCTAACTCGACCGAGTTGAAGGATGTACGAATATCTTGGGTCTTCCTTCGTTTAGATCTTTCACTGGACATTGTAAACTCAAGGGACGGGCGGCCGCCCGTATTACCCGGGCTTGTTACTACAGTGTCTGTAGGTGCGGCAAAACATACCTGCTTGCTAAGCCATTCACCGTTATTCTTGAAAAATACACAGGATTTTCTGTGAGCTTGTTGCCACCTCGTTCTCATTTGATTGAAGAGTATCGAAAAAGTCTGTTTCGAGTCCTCAGGCACTACAACTGTACGTCCGGTGTCCTTGGAAATTTTTTCTACCATAAATTCGATCAAGGAAGCGAATTTATCGGATAAATGCTCGCTGATTATCAGAAATACTTCTTTCCTTGTCAGCACCAATTCTTTGTAACCGGATCCTGTAATAAAGACATAAAATTGTAGAAAATTGGTGTTAAAGGAAAAGATAAAATTTTCAATTAATACAAAAACTTGAACAATGTACATTATTTTACCAAATAAATAACCGCAATAAGTGAAATAATTTTAAGAAAATTAGACAGAAAATATTGACATGGATTTGGTTAAAAGAAAGCTTTGCTTACTATATAATATATATATATTCAAATATTTTATTTGAATGTTATAACATTTCATTCATATTTAAGAAATTTTTATGTGGTTGATTTTAATATGTATATATATATATATGCATACGTATATATCATAATTAAATCACAGAAAATTTATATATATATATATATACACATACATATATATTAAAATAATTTATTTCAAGCGTATAACAGCCGTCTTGTCCGTTATGATGCTACTTCACCCATTTTCAGGTAGAGGCGCAGAGGCTGCTCAATAGTGCCGCGTGCACGCTCGGCTACCGCACGATGCGAAAAAAATCATAACGGACAAGACGCACGTTTTCCGCAGGTAACTCTTGTAAATTTCGAAAGCTTATACATTAAACTAAAGGCCGAGACTAGGAGCTTTGCAAAATGTGACAAAATATATAACTTTTCGGACCGTTGAAAATATAAGTTTTCAAAATTATTCAATTTTATTTCAATCTTTTATACATATTCAACTACATTTCAATCATTTATACATAAACTTTAGATTCAACCGATGTAAAAACATGTTCTACATACCTCCAGAAGTCGTATCCATGTTGCAGAATTGAAATTAAACCCGTCACTTTAGAGTTATGGGTTTTTGAAGTCAGCGTTATTTTCGTCTGTTCAGCGCGTGACACGTACACTCTTCACGAACACTAACTGCCAACTGACGCTGCGGCGCAGGTATACACTTAAAGGGCTTTCCCTTCCACAATAGAATGCAGTTACTAGTCCTCTACCTGAATGACTACTCAACTGACCCTATTTCGAAAATTTATTTTTTGGGGTTTTGGCCAGGTTTTTGGGCTTTTCTCCTACTGTGCAACGATCCCAAATGTAATATTGAGCAGGCACTTGTCTGCTTTACTTGCGAGGCTATATGAATTCTTTTGCCTCTTTCCGACGCCTGAAATCATTTTTCATTTGTTGCGGGCAGCCCAACGGCATCCAGATTTTTGGAATCCTGTGCTGTTTAGCGTAAGGTAATTTTCATTGCCTATGGTTGATGCCAAATTCATCTTTGCAGCTTCTCGATACCTGAAACATTTTTTATTTCTTGCAATTTATCAATGTATCGAAAGCCAAAAATATTAATTGTGGTAGAAATACCACAATTCATATTTTTGGCTTTTTGCTCAATTTAGTGTATCGAATTGATTTTCGATATTATGAATATAAATCAACTGCGGCTAACCTGAGGAGTGGCTCATAGCTACTTTCCAAAATCAGAGAAGCATTACCGAGTGTCGCGTTGGGCTTCATTGTCATGGCGGTTCTCATCGTACCGCTGTAATTTACCAGAGTGGGATAGAGGTTCTTCGCTCTGCTGACCGACTCGCAGACCGCTATCGACAGTTCAATCCAGCGTGTTGAGATTCGCCATGTGCTTCGCAGTTTATTGGGCATCGCTGGTAATCAGGTCATATGGCTTTTTGAAGCTCGTATTTCTCATGCTTTCGTCAAACATCACCTAGCCCTAAACGTGCTTCGCATTATTCTTTGAGGTCGCAAATGCCTCCACCTCATGCTTGTCAGTGCTGTAGGTCACTGTGACTGCGACACGTGGGACGGCTCGAAGCTTGGAAATCTTGATACTTTCGACTCTTTTACCCATACCGCAAGACTCTTCCAATGGTCGCGAATAATTCTTCATATAATGAAAATACGAGGATCTTTGTATCGTACAAGGAAGGGAACTGATCTTTATTCTTTATCTTCACTTTCCAGTATCTGATTTTTTCTTACCTGTATCCGATGCTAGGCGATTTCGTGTGGGTGGCCTTTATTTCTCCGTTATCACGTAAGTCGATTGTTGCTGTGTCCATGTCAGAGAATTTCCTGAGGTCCGAATTTGCGATTTTGAAATGCCTTCGTCAAATTTATTTTGGCTCTGAAAAGAGCCGTTTGTTTTTTTTTGAGGTCACAACCGCCGTCAAATTAATATGGCCCTAAAAAGGGCCATTTCTTTTTTTTAAACTTTGCACTTTAACTTTTTTTAACTTTGCACAGCCTAACCCTATTTAAGGGTTAAGCTGTCAGATCACGGTAAACATTGAACCGAAAAAGTTAGTAGCAGGCGATGCTACTCGGAGGCGCTGCGTTCGCCCGGATGTGGCGCTCTCGCGGCTGCGCAGAGCCCCTCAAATGCGGATGTTGACAGGCAAATGTTAATCAACCCTAATAAGGGCGTATGTTTCATCTTTATGACATGGCCGAAAGACTTTATTCGATTCGGAAATCCCCCCGAGGGTGGAAAAATTTCTTGTCGTGAATTCGGTCGGAAATTCGGTGAATATTATGAGATCAAGGGGATTGAGTACACGGGTCGAAAAATGACCCAAACAAAATCGATAGGAAAAAATCACATTACATTGGTAAAATGTCATTAGATTTTCGATTTGTCGCCGCGTTTTCGCGTAATGTCGAATGAAAGTTAAAAGTCGTCTGCTAAAAGCCCATCTTACTGTATAAAGAGTCGCGGCGTGTCGTCAGTCAGTCAGTGGCGTCGAGATCGGTGGCGACGTTAGTGGCGTCGTTTTTTTTTTTTATTACTTGGCGTCAAGACGCTGCCGCGTCTCTTGATACAGAGGGGTGACAACTTCTAACATCCATTTTTCAAACAAAAAAGGTTAAAGAATGAAACTTCTTACTTTGAGAGGGTATGTTTGTTATTATTCAATAATAAATTAGCAAACGAATAAAAGTAAATTCCCTTTTAATAACACAGAGATATTTTTGTTTATTGAAAAGTAGTAAAAAAATTTTCTTCGTACAAATTTTCACTTTACATGAACGAAAATACCCGTAAATGTCGAAAAACTATTTTTTTTACCGAGTAAGCGAAATAATAGTGGCCTAGAAAAATAATGGTTTTCCTTCAGTTTCTTTTACCAAATTCAAAACTTTCATCATTCGGCCTACAGGAAAAAAAATCGGGACAACTTTACGCTCAGCATACCTTTTGTGGACACTATCAACTTGGAAAAAATGCCTGAGCACAATATTCGCGATAGCTATCCGCAAAGATGTCGTAACTTTTGTAATTTAAAGAATAAACGGCATTGTTTACATTTTTTTAACTGCCCATCCCACAGAAAACAAATTGATTAAAAATGGATATTCCCGGTTGTTTCACGGTAAAGTAAATACCGTTGATATGTTAACGGATTTATGTGAATTAAAGATTATATGTCTGAATTTTGAGCGCCCTAAGCTTTTCTTTATAATCACAAATAGGTGACGTGGTGAAAAAAAATTATTTTCTACTTTTCAGTACATCAAATAACAACTTGTTTTTTAAACTATTTTTTTACATACAAACAATTGTCTTCTTTTAGTCTTTAATTGATTTTACTAGTAGTTTACTCATTTACAAGTATGTACGTTAGGAATAAGGAATGCTTGTAAAAAATGACAAAGACTGTAATGAGGATTGAACTTACGACTAATTGTTCCATATAAACGTTTCACAACAAACACAGTCGGCTACGAATTTATTCATATGTGTTAGAGAGTTTTTATATGGATGATTAGATATCGCTAATTTTCATTTTACATGAAAAGTTGAGAACTTTGTGGATTTTTTTTTTTTTTGAAAAGCCGGATCGTGCATTGTCACCTCTTAGATACATGTTTTCAAAATTTCAGAGCTCTAAGTAGTCGGAAAATGAATGGACTATCAATTTTCCGTTTTGCATCGCACACGAAGTCAAGTTACATAAAACCTTGAAATATGTCAACCCATTCTGGTCCCCTTTCGCAGCCCTAGATCTCTTTTGTTTACGATAAAATAGTGAAAAATGTAGGAACGATTTGCAGAAAATTGGAGAAACGAGCTCGCGCGCGAGTCTCGACGACTGAACGTTGTGCAGTATTACGGTTCACAGAACGAGCGTGAAGACATGAAGATGGGCTGGCGAGCCGATGACCTCGATGACGTCGACGTCATTCTCACGACGTACAATTTCGTCAGTAGTACGCCCGAGGAATGTCGCTTATTTCGTGTAATGTCCACGTCGTTTTCGAGGGGGCACACATGTACACATCTACTGTCATTCTCGCCCCCTCGTGAATTATATATTTGCAGGGTGTTTGGCGCATGAACCGATACATCTTTTTGGGGGATTGGGGTGTCATTTGCTAGTTTTTTACAAAAATTACATAGTTCGAAAGGGGTCATCGAGTGGTGGCTACGAGGTTCATCCAGGTGGAGGCCCTTCGGAAATATCTAAGTCACGTCCATTGTTTAAAATGGGACTACTAGTTCTTTTTAATTTAATAAGGAGCTAAAATAAGTTCACGCCTTACACTTCAAGATGATCGACTAAGATTTGACATAAAAAATCGATAAAACAGGAAAATAAATGTTTTTCCCTAAAATCGATTTGAAAAACGGTGCAAACACTTACTCCTATAAAACGTGCTCAAAGTGATGGCTGCCACTTTTAATACGCGCTTGCAATCTGATTTACGTCAATTGTATTGTCTTATTAATCACGTTAGTCTGTTTTAACGAACAGGCTCAAATTGTTTGTCCTTGCATATCTTTCGCTGTTCTTCCACCCTCCAGTGTACACCATGTCGTTCAAAGTCCCCCATAAAAAAAGTCTAGAGGTGTCAAATAATTAATGAGACAATACGATTAATGCGAGTCAGATGGCAAGTGTGCATTGAAAATGGTGTCCATCACTTTCAGCACCTTTTACAGGAGTGAGTGTTTACACCGTTTTTTTAAATTCGATTCTAGCCTAAAAACATTGAAAACTCTTTATTATTGATTTTTTGCACTAAAGTCTAGATCGAGCACCGAGAAATTTGGTATGTGAACTTATTTTCAGTTCCTCGATAAAATTCTGAAAAAGGTGGAGCCATTAAAAAAAAAAGGTAACCTTGAAATATTCGGAGCGCCTCCACCTAAATGGATCTGGTAGCCACCAGTCGATGACCCCCTTCGAACTATGCAATAATTGTAGGAAATGTTTTCTCGTCAGTCTGATGGGTGAGAAAATATTTCTTCTGCTTGTAGTTGTTGCCTCACCCGGTATATATGCACAGTGGCTCGAAGGCATGAAGCTCGTTGAACACAAAACCCAACGAGATGTACATGCAGAATATAAATCATTCGATAGCCCCTTGATTCTGTTCCACAATGATAATTTTTCTCACATAGACCGAGTCTTGTTTTTCTGTGCACTTCGAGTTTTCATTTCATAGAGGCTTGTGGCGTGAAGGTAATTTTTTTCTTATAGTAATATATTTGTTTCAGTGGCAATATGCTCGTGATGCTCCAAAACGGTGAACGACGATGTCATCAAGTATGCACGGACTGAAGAGTACGGAAGTATGTTTGCACGTTTTGCCATACCTTCAACATTTTTTGCGATATCAGAAAGAAATTTTGATACAGATAGGGATGAAGATAACAGAATAAAGAGCGCTGTAAATTTTGTAAATAATTTGGAAAATGTTCCGACTTCCCTAAACTTTACGTACTGAGATAGCTGTTTTCATACACGAGAAACATTACTAATAGACGACTACTGGGATGAGTTTTGGTGAAGGTTGATAAAAAGGTTCACATTTTATAAAAGTGAATATTTTTAATTCATAGAATTCAGCAGACAATGAAACTTGCTTGAGCTTTCAGAAATCGGTCTACATTGTTTATGTCACATAAATAAAGTCTCATTGAGGGTTCAAAAAATATTTTTCTTGGCTCGATTTGTTATTTATACTTTTAAGAATATTTTAAGCATATAAACATCTCAAAACGCCAATCATTGCCGGACTTATAGCAATTTGACGTGAACGCGGCAGCGAGTAGGCCCACATCTCAGGACAAAGGTCATTGTTGAATATACACAGTGAGTCTTGACAAAATTGGAACGGGTTCAGACTCTTTAAACATTTAACGCTGTAGAATCGGTTTGCTTTGTAACGCATTAGAGTACAAATCGCTACGTGTATTGAGAATATTTTTTAAATTTATTTATAAATTCAAAACAATTGAAGAAATGCCGAAGAAAGTAACAATTGATAGAAAAGGCAACAAAAAAGCCGTTGGACGTGCTCATCGGAGTACGAAGAAAATACACAACCCGTTGAATCGCTATTTAATGCAGCATGCCTAAGCTAGCACCAGTGGTACATCAGCAAAAAGATTAAAGACCGGTCAAAGAGTTGATTTTGAAGTTGACGCATCTTTTGGGTACAGATTGATTAATTTTATGACAGTTTTGTGCGGTGGCCGAGGGATTGCAGATTGAAGGTAATATAAGAAAATCGATTTTAAGAAGATGACGCGGTACTTTTCTTTTATTTTGCATTTTTCTCGCAACTACTTATTTCCAAACTGGTGAACAAAAGATCTCGATATCTACTTAAGCGATTTCAATTAAATGTATACCACATATTCTTTATTCTATTATTAGGATGTAGCGTAGGATTTGTTTTTTTTTTTTTGATGCCGTGTTCATTTTTTATTAATTTTTAAAACGCAAATTGTCTATAAAAATCATTATTTTTTTTCAAACAGCTGCCATTTCTACAAATTCTTAATCAATTTTTTTCCAATATGTTACATTTAAGATATTGCCTTTCTGAATAAGAATTTTTATTCAATTTTTCAAATAATACCTGGCAGAGAAAAAAGTTACACCATTGGCAACGATTTTCAAAAGAGGGTCCTACTGGCCAATTTACTATATCTCCGCCATTAAAAAAAAATATGTGTTTTTTAAAATTTCTTCATAAAACTATAATGTATTTGTGACATAAAAAATATCGCATACATTTAATAGTAGCGTCAACTTTTAAATTTATTTTTACACCTATTGTTCCAAGCGCCAAAGTAATGTAACCCGCTAATAGCGGATTGGTATTGAGTTAGACTACAATCAATTGAGGTGATTAGATTTTATAAAATATTGAATTTATAGGATTTTTAGTAAACGCTGTAATTTTCTCGGACTTCGAGATGTCCGTCCATATTTTTGTACCGAAATAGAGTATTGGAGAGTGACGGTAAGAAACGTGCAAATTGTACGTTTGCAACTTACTTGTTTGTCATTTTGTTCCGCCAACAAGGCGGAATATGAGTTGCTGATACAAAAAATCTTGGAAGCGAAATACAATGATATCGGAAGAAAATAAAACAAGTTCTTAAATTTCAAGATTTCTTTCTCAGTCATAGCGAAATTCCTATCTGCAGTTTCCTCCGACCCATTTCCCCAGATAACAAGGTAGGGAATATTTGTGTTTCGCCCGTAAACTTCTCCAATTTAACTGGGCAATGTGGTTACGACGACCCCACTGGAGAGCAACGCTATATTATCGGTATACCGGAATTGGATGCGCGATTCTTTTTTCGGCCAAGGATTCCGAACGTACGACTCAAACCAATATCCGCAGGTTCAATCCGACCAAAGACGATGCGAATAACGATTGGCTATATGTAAGCGATTGAAATGCATTTTCCGTTGGAATAATTTCCCGGCTATACGTATAAGTCGGTCGTTTCGCGCTCGCAACTTTTTTTTATTTCCTCTTTTCTAAAAAGAGGAAATAAATTTTCTATTTCTATTTCCTTTCCTCTTTTTGGCAGTTACGATATAAAGGAATATTCGCGGCTCATAGATGGCATCGATCATCATAGAAGTGTTCGTACTTCGGAATGCGAGCCAATAAATGAACTGATAAGACAAATCACTGTGGAATAAACTACATTTCTCCGAGATCAGCCGATCATTCGTTCAGTCACGAGCTATCGATTTTCGTTCTACCGAGAGCTGGTACCTAAATCATAAGTCGCTTGAGATGGTACCGAATATTCGCCATATTGCTTATTTTTTTTTGCCCGCGAAGAAAACAGTGTATTCCAGCAACTCCTTGTTACTGTTGGCTATAAATGGGGTGCAGCAACGCTTCGATTGATTCTTCTCGATCTTACTTACCTTCCATTCTAGCCCTTTGCGAAGTACAATTCTAAGTTCTAAAGATCTTGCACAACAAAATGATCACACTGAATCACACTGATCACATGAATGTTTTAACAGGAGGCTGAAATAACGAAAATTTCCGTTTTCAACCTACGCAACTAGTCTTCATAAGGAATAATCCTTACAGAGCCTGATTACGCAAGATAAAAAGTTAAACTTGTTTCACATTTAACCTTTGCGTAACTATTCTTCGCAAGGAATAGTCTTTGCAAAAGCCAGTTGGATGGGGTAAAAGGTGGCTCATCCACGTTCGCTGTAACGGAAATTGAATCGGTTATTACTACATCACTTTTAATATTCAACCCCTATAAGTTGAATATTAAATTCACCCATAAAAGTGAGGTGCTGTAACTCGTTGGTTGTAACTGACCATTATGCGAAGGAAATCGCTGTAACGGAAGGAAATCGCTGTAACGGAAATCTAATCGGTTATTGCTACATCACTTTTAATATTCAACCCGTAAAAGTTGAATATCAAAATCACCCATAAAAGTGAGCTGCTGCAACTCGTTGGTTGTAAGTGACCGCTATGCGAAGGCAGCCGGAAAGTGAGTGCTCACAACCATTGTTATTGGGAGCCTAAATACGTTCTCGCTATTTTGTTGTGAAAATTAATGCTTTATTTTCCAAAATCATTCCTAACGATTTTGCACGTTTAGTTACCGTATGACATGAGTCTTCATGCAGTAATGCCTCTGATTCAACGCATCAAAATCATTATTTTTGAAGTCTCTAAACCAATCTCTGCATGTCGTTACCGACAGAGCATGGTCGCCATAAGTCTCAACGAGAATTATGTGGGCTTCAGCTGCAGATTTTTCTTGAATAAAGTAGCGCGTTAAAATTCCCTGCAAATACTCTTTATTTGGCACGAAATTTGACATGCTTAAAACTATGAAGAAAAAAAAAGTTATTTGCCCTTCGACGAAATGACCTACACTGAATTTCAAGCTGGCTTATAGTACTTCTTTACAGATGCGTTACTATCGTGGCAACACGCACGCAGTTCCGGTAACACGATCTGTTAGAAAACATCGGTAACTTATTCACCGTCCTAATAGTTTGAGTGCAACGCAAGTTTTGCGTACACCAGTGCTCTCTTCGTGCAAACGTGAGCGATTATGGATGATCGGGACGAAACTCACCGTCTACCTGGTGCGGAGCGTAGATATTCAGATACAGGCAATCCTCGCTTTGATTCCGAAGATAGGGCAACAGTCTTTCCAGGAATTCATGACGACCGGGCTCCACTTCGAGACGAAGATTTGGTAATAACTGTGGACACACCGGGGCAAATTCCTCCGCTTTTCTAACGTGTCGCCACGGCTGGGGTGATCTCGGCGGTGAGAAACGAAGAAAACCCACTGGCGGCTCGGCGTATGGAACACCTGATGATAAAAAGCACGACGACTGTTACCTTTTTGCACAAAAATATTTTTAATGATTATATTATTGTTATATTATTATTTCTACTTGGGAGACACAGAGCGGAGGGAGAGACAGGAGACAGACAGAGAATTTCGTGAAAACCGTATGGAATTTTCGCTCCGATGCACGTGCACTTTTCGAGCATATAGCAGATGTAGGAGAGCAGTACAGGGAATTAAACACCATTTCAAATTGACTTCGAAAATAGAATTACGCGTTCACTATACCCCCAACACAAGCGTTCTTTGACTGGACCTTTCTCTCTCCTCTCTACGTATCTCTGCCATCTTTGTCTCCCTCTCGCGTTCTCTTTCTTCGTCATCCTCTGTGCATGGTTCGGAGGCACATGACATCGCATGCACTACTTGCACGTACGCTTGCTTTTTGTATCCGCAAATCGCTACGTATACTTCCTTATCGAACTGTTCAGCACTGTGATAGGACCCCCCCTTCCCCACTTTATCCCCACCGAAATTCCTCTATATAGAAGCGCGGAACTAACCCACCATCGTATATTCATTTACTACGTGGTGTATACATACATACATATTTTTTGCTTGATCCCCCCTTTTTTGTCCTTCTCGTTTCCTTTCCTTCGCTGCCAGTCGTTTGGCAACAGACCAGAGGTATTTGAAACGTCGGGGGCGGATTGAAATTCCGAACTTTGAATGGCCAGAACGCTGAAAATTCCGAAAATCTTTACACCGTCAAAATAATTCGGCTATGGAAGTTTTAAAAGTTTCAACATTTTCAATGAATCGACGAATTATTTCAAGATTTTTTATTTATTTAGAAGTTATTTTGCGTCAATTTTGAAATTTGTCTAGACAATGTTATACGTTCTACATCATTTGCAGTCAACTGTGTAGACTTTCGCTGGCATGATCTTGACATGAGGGCCGGATTGAAATTCCGTACTTTGAATGCGTCGACGGTTTAAAATTCCCAATTTTAATGTTTCGAAATTACAAGGTTGGTCTAGATTATGCCAGCGAAAGTTTACACAGTTGACTGTAGATGATGTAGAACGTATAACATTGTCTAGACAAATTTCAAAATTGACGTATAATCACTTCTTAGAAAGTAAAAAATTTTTGAAATAATTCGGCGATTTATTGAAAATTTTGAAACTTTTACAACTTCCATAGCCGAATTATTTTGACGGTGTTCAGATTTACGGAGTTTTGGTCTTCCGTGTAAAATCATTTCGGAGTTTTTAACTTTCGGGGTAGTATATTTTCGGACTTTTGAGCGTTCTGATCATTCAACCTTCCGGAATTTCAACCCGGCCCCGTTCAGATTTTCGGAGTTTTGGTCTTTTTGGTAAAATTCTCTCCCCAGGTCCCTGTAAAATTCTTTCGGAGTTTTGATCTCGGGGTAGTCTTCTTTCAGAGTGTTGAGCGTTCTGATCATTTAAAGTTCGGAATTTCAACCCGGCCCCGAAACGTCGTGCCCCCAACTGAAATCTCGCAAAGTAATAAGAGGGGTGTATGTGTAACATGAATGTAGTTTAACCATTGTCACCACATGATACACCGACGTAGAATCGTTTCTCAAAAGAACCGGAAGTGTTTAGTTCGAAGGACTTTTTGTATGATAAAATGTGTACCCGGGGAAAAAAGTTCATATCTGAATATATCTGAATCATATCTGTAGAATCAGATATGATCAGACAAGAAAATTGGCAATATCTGTTCATGTAGTGTCATGACAGATCATGTATGCTTATATCTGAGCATGTATGATCAAATCAGAGCCATTTTGATAATTTTGAGAGCAGACCCGTCCATATCGCAGCAGGTCTGACCAGATCTAATCCCCAGTCAAGATCTAATCTTGTTGGACCAGATCTGATTTTATTGGGCCAGATCTGATCACGTCAGGTAGATCTGATTTTATTGGGCCAGATTTGATCATGTCAGGCAAATCTAATCTTATTGGACCAGATCTGTCTGTCCGTATAAGAATAAAATACCGTGGATCCCAGTAGACCTTGACATCTATGAACAATAGACCTGCCCATATGATAGAATCATAGTTTATCTGAACCATCAGACCAGGTATGACTCCGACTATATCAGAGCAAATCTTACCCTGTTGAAACAGATCAAATCTTGTTAGTGCAGTCATGAAGATATTAAAATGATTACATATATAGAGCGGGCTTATTAACACGTCATCACTTGACGTGTTAATAATTAATAATATTATAGTAACTCTCATGATCACATACAATACAGTCAGGTGAGGTGCCATATCTGATCGGATATCGTCTCATATCCTCATATATCGTTTCATATATTCAGATGTTTTCATGTGTGAACAACTGAACTGCATATACGACAAGGTATGAGTGTATAAGACTTCGTATATTTTCCAGGTTTGGTATCGTATCTGATGGGATAAAATTTTATATGAACGTGCCTGCTCATGTATCACATCATATATGTTCAGATATGGTTTCACGCTGCCAACTCGCCTTGGTACCTGACAAGATAAAAACATATATGAGATCTATATAGCGGAGTCTGGTACCGTATTTGATCGGATACGATCTTATGCGAACAGATACGTTCACATATCACATCATGTATGTTCAGATACGAATTTACGGTACCAACTCGCCTCGATACTTAGCCAGATATAAACAGATATGAGTTCATATATGGTCAGGCCAGATACTGTATTTGATCAGATATGATCTTCATGTGCATACGAGTATGTGATGTGGAGTATGATCAGACCTAATCATATATGATACTGTAAAATGTCAGATATAAATATATCTAATACATATATGACAATATCTGAAACATATATGAACATATCCACTCAGACATGAACTTTTTATTCCCGGGTATGCCGAAATTCGCTTCCAAAAGTGGATGCTTTCAGTAACTTACTTCTTATATACACTTATAAACGGAAGAGCCTGTCGTTTTGTATGTGCCCGATAAACTTTGGAACCCATGATCTGATTTAAATGGGGTTTTCGACAGTGTATTTCCCGGTGCAAATTGTAAGCTATGCATCATCACGGTAGGTTATCAGGGGGCGGAGCAGTGAACAAAAATATGAGTCGCACAGTAAGAAAATCGACAGCGTGAACATGCGCGAGCGAGCCCTCGGCACGCCGCGCTCCGCCCGATCCGTCCCATACGTACTATAAACTCTCTCACCGTATGTACTACAAACCTACTCTCTATAAACCTACTTGCTATCAGTGACAAGTCCACGTAACACCGACTTGCATCCCAACTGAGCCGGGTATGGCAGCTGTTTTTATCGATATACGTGTATAAATTAACCAAGGGTTCTTTGATGGGGTCCGTCGAGGACTCATAATAATACCTCCTAGACACTTGCATATATTTTTTCCAGAGTTACTTTCTGTATTTATCCATGGAGAAAAGGGCGTCGAATTGTTTCTCCACAACGACTTCTATCGAAACTTTATTGCTCTAGTGAACTTCCTTCGCAAAAGGTGGAAGCTAACCAACACTCAACAATAGGTCAGTTACGACAAAGTCATTGTTCATTCATAGCCGTAAAAATGACGTGGGCGTAAGGAGAAGCTACCACAAGGCACTGTTTCAATCAAAGATGATCACAATTGAATAAAGGGAGACAAAACATTTCGAACGTCATAAATATGGCCTACGCGGGTACATGTCGGTGCAACGCTTTCCGCCTAAGTGTTTCGGGGCTATAAATATCGGACATAGAAGACACGACACGTGAGGTATACGCTATGACTCACCAAGGAACACGTCGACCAACTGCAGTCGTTGATTGGTGGCTGGTCTTTTAACCATGCCGCGTAGTAATCCTTCCTTAACCCGTACCTCTTTCGTCATTCCGTCGTCCTCCCATTGTCTTCGATGGCCGCTCCTCTGATGGCCGTATTGATTGAAGGGTCCGTAAAAATCGCGATGTTCCGTCAGAATTTGTGTACACGCGAGTAAAACTATGCCCACCAGCTCGAGTCTCAGCATTTTGGACATTTGCCTTACGGCAGCGCGCCGAACTTGCCACTCCGTAACGTGTGGTGTGTGCTTTCTTCGAGTGTTTTCACCGTACGTCGAAACTTAACCCACACACACACATACAAATTTGTATATATACATATACATATATATTTATATCGTCGTATGCATGCGTATGTTCACTTGCTCGTGCACTTTTTTTGGTCAGGAGAACTTTATGACGTATAGAAGCGACGCAAGTAAGGAACGCCCGGAAAGGACCTTAAAAACAACAATACTCGACGCGTTTTATTGTAACGTCTGCAAGTAGATGAGTATATCTAAAACTCACATGCATAATATTGAATGTTGTGTGCACTTTAACCTCACTCACGTAGTGCGATTCTTGGCATTCGCAATGGCAAACTAAAACTCATACACTTTTTTAAAGCTGTGTATTGTTTATCGCGCATAATCGTGTGTCACTTCCGGCGATGCAGGCAAATTCGACCTCCCGCCGTGTACATGCACTGCTCTTGCACTTTCATATTGTCTCATATGTCTTTCACGTTGTTTCATATTGCACTGTCTTTGTTTCGATTGCTCTTCCGACGACCCAAGAGCAACAAAAAAGTTTTCCCGACACCTGAGTGGTCCACGTTTTCCAGCATCAGCGTCACTCTCGATAGATCATACTTTTGAGCTTGATAGTCACTTTTTAATGAAGAGGACGAGAGGTTCGAGAAAACTACGGAGAAGTGAAAACCGGGAACTAGGGCCTACTACACCATACTACACCATAAGATAGGCATACGGCGTACATTAACGCGGTAGGGAGGATGAAATGCCAACATACATGTGCTACTGATAGACACATACGGATGTATGTGTTTATCCATATGTGTGTGTGAGTGTGCGTGCGCGCGCGTGTGTGTGTGTATGTCTATTTGTGTGTGTGTGTGCAGAAAAAAAGAACTAGGGAGAGGAGAACGGACAGACATGAAAGTACGGAGCTGAGATCTTATAGGAGCGAGAAAACCACACGGCTTGCGAAGACGCCCGACTAAACGTGGCCTCCGCTTCTGGGATATTTTTAGACGCGATGTTCCGTAGGGAACAAGGGTGAATGTGCGCATTACTGTGGTAACATGGGATACACACGCACACGCATATATATATATATATACACGGATAAACATACACATCCACATATAGCTTAATACTACATGTATTTAGTTCATATCGAAATGACAAACCGAGGGTGCCTTTTCGATAAAAAAAATTGTTCGCTCGTTTTGTTTGCTGATATAACAAAAGTGAATATATTGTTGGATCTTTGGGGAGAGAGAAAGCTAGAGAGACAAAGAGATCATCAATTTATAAATGAATCTTTCTTTTTCTTAGAGCGTTTTTTTGTGTCTTCATATCGATTTATCTAACTAGACGCGAAACGCCTAGAATGTTTCTCTTAAACCCGGAAGTTCGTATCAATGGAACATTATAGAAAAATATAAGCCTCTTTCATTGCCCTAGACCTTCCGAACCAAGATTAGGAAGGCTCGAAGGGAAGGAGAGACGGAGGCGGAAAAATTGCAAGATTGTTTCATGAGAATGGGGTAGAGAGATGGATGGGGGGGGGGGCGAAATACGTGTGTGTCGAATACGATTGCACACTCAATGGAACTTGGAATACCGATAGTTTACACCCATATATGTGGAAAAGCTCACATACGCCTGCACTGTGACACCACCAGCTGCGCTCCTCGATTAACAAAACGATAAATATATCATGTGTTACCCAAGTCTCGCGATGAAAGGGCTCAAAATACATTTACAAAAGCAGACGAACGGTGAATATCATATGCAGTCAGAAAAGGTTTGCACTCAAACAGTTGATAGAAACTTTTGAACGTAATTTCTGTTTCCTTTAAATCGTTACGTTCTTTGTAGATTCCAAACGTGATCGAACTTTGTATGTAGAATACCCAATAAAAAATAGCGCAACGGAATGGCATAATTTTCCGAACAGTCAATGAACTACTTTCTGGGTAACACATTTTCGATCATTTTTATAGATCAATGGCTTTATGAGTGGCATTTAATATTATGGAATCATGGGTTCTTCTGGTATTTATGTAGATTTGTCTTATCTGTCGTATACTATTGGTCTCGATTCGAGGAATTTAAGACAAGGAAACGGCATTGGATTTTCGTTGCCACTTTTGCAATGAAAAATTTGATGCTTTAACGCATTTTGTTCTTGTCGACTATAACCAACGGAATTTTTATTCTCATCAACTACGTTCTTGCGCTGGTCAAGAATTCGTAGTAGAAAGTATAATTCCATAGTGGAATAAATACAGATTGTTAAATTCATGAGGGTCTGTCGAACTGAAATTATTGTCGAATAATAGTTTAAAGTAAGAAACGAATTTTCAACGTAAATGAGAAAAAATATTAGAAAAGTGTGTGCAAAACGATAGTGCATATGCATTTTGAATAAGTTATCATTCTATGAATGCATTTTGAATAAGTTATCATTCTATGAATATTCATAAAACAAAGAAATTTTTTCCCCTTCACTATTTTCGCAGTTTTTCCGTGAATATATATGTGACAAATTTTATCCACAGAAGTCTCTTTATCGTCGCTCACTCTCTGGTACTTGGTGAGATAATGGGCTCTCGTGGGCGCATACTTTATCGATTAACCGTGAAAAAAAGGGAAAGAGTGAACGGGGGAGCACGAGATTACAAAGTAGACTGCAGGAAATTTAAAGACTCCTTTAAGGGGGCTTGAAAACGTCAGATGAAGCAAAGATGTTGAGGATGAAGTAATCGTCGTTTTTAGGAGAGAAAATGGTATCAAAGTTGTCAACAGTAGTGGACGCGCAGTAAGTGTACGGTTTCGATGATCTCTCATGTTAGATAGGGTTGACCGAGGTCAATAATCGTATAGGTGACCACTTATGAGTGCACTGGCTGGCGTGTCAATTATTAAACGAGAGGCAGGATAACTGATTTTCTGATCGTGACGCAACTGAAACTCAATTCAATATAGCTGTGTGTATCGACTCAGGTTTTCAACAGTTTTCCAGTGCCCTCGCATAAATGCGCAACGGTAGTGCATTCGAAGGGAGTTCTTATGGGCAAAATCGAGGAAAATATTTGAAACATTCCACTGTAGCACTACAACATACCATGTCCTCTCAATTCAACAAAGCCCCACCGTTTCCATTTATAATTGAAATGGAGATTTTAAAATCATGATTAAATTACGGAAAATTCTAACACTTCACTTATTCACTATTCGTATCGAAGAGCCTAATTCGGAATCATCGAGGGGGTCTCCGAAATTGTGCGTTACTACGTAGAATATATAGACTTTTCACCGTGGCGAGTTGACGGTTAAAGGTACTCTTATTTTTGTACATTGAGGATTTTATAATTATTGATTATTGGCGATTTTGCTCGTTTTCTGCGCACGAGTTTTCGGATTCGATGTAGCCACGAGCACGAGCGATCCGACGACTGATTGCGCCGACTAGAGGACGCGATCGAGAGTACAGTGACGAGGTTTGTGCATGTGCGCGTTCGAAAAACCAAAATCTAAAATTAAATTTAGAAACGACGGCGAGAAGGAGAGCGCTCGAAAGAGAGGAAAGTGAGAAAGACAGATGAGAGGTGGAAAACAAGACAAGGGACGCAGAGACGGAGATATAGGCATGGAGAGGAAGCCGAGAGAGAGAGAGAGAGAGAGAGAGAGAGAGAGGGAGAGAATTTGCTCGTTATGGGTTGCTTTGCGCGCTATCGGATAAAGAATAAAATCTTTGGTGTGGATCTTTCTCGTTAAGGCGTCTATTCACTTCAGACGCTAAAAAAGGCTATTTTCGTAAATGTTTTTGATAGGTTTATATTATAGATATTGATATAAGAGTTGTTACACTTTATGAATACACTTTCGAAATACTTTTAAAAATATGTATACATTTATTTAAGGCACTATTTATAGACGAAAATGGTAGTTAAAAAATGCCCTAAAAATTGTAGGCCTACGCTTTTGATGAAATCTCGGAGATGCATCATCTGAAACAAAAAAATTAACGGTTTTAGATTCAGTATGTTAATGGCTATAACGCATATCATACGATTTTTTATATATGCAAAAATAACAAAATGGCGGACATTTTTCAGAAAAACAAAAAAAACGTGGTTTTCCGCCGTTTTTGGCAGAAAAATACTAAATATGAAATTTAAAAAATCCTTGATATACGCTATAGCTATAGTTGTAAAGAATATGTGGTTAAAATTTCATAAGGATCGTTTCGGTAGTTCCGAAGATTTTATCAACATGCCGTCGAAAAACGTTGGTTCGAGAAAAACGCGTTTAAAGTTTTTTTTTTTAATGAAAAATCGTAAAAAATCTTACCTGTGCTTAATCAGCGATGGCTGCACCATAAAGCCTTCTGCTTCTTCATAGTGTTCTTTTTCATCTAAAATAGCCTTTCTGCATTTTGTTCTGGTTTCTTTTGAGGCATCGGAGCTGCAGCGGTTCGCTACCCCTATGCGCTCACTATCACGTTTTGCGACGAACTGTGCGGCGATCCGACTGAGTTTGACGCCCATCACATCCAAAATCTCTAAAACCGGTAAACCTGCGTTGAAAATGCAAGCAGCTGTTTGTCAAGCGATTTCAACTATGTTTTTCTACTGAAGATGTGTTTAGGTGCCATTGCCCACACGCAGTTATTAAGGCACTTGTAGCGCAAAAAAAAGGCCTTTTTCATGATTTTTTTTAAAGAAAACTACAAAACTTTTTTAATCGATCAATATAACATCTTAAAGAACTTTCAGTAATTTTTTTATTGAAATTGAACATTGTTTAGTGGCAAATGGCCGTCAATGAAATAATGTTGTTATATACACGGTTTGCGGTGACCAACATTGCGGCGAAGTGGATCATCTGAAAAAAAAATGCGGATGGATTTAGTGAAATATAATTATAAACTAGTCTTTAATCGAAGGATTTTAAAAAATATTCATTTTTCACAAAATGGCGGACAGTCAAAGTTAATGGTTCGATTTTAACGAAAAAAAACGGCCGTTTTTTGGCTATAAAACGGCCAATTTTTTCGAAAAAAAATCGAACGATTAAAGGTTACATTTTTATGTATTAAATAAGCCTGCAAAATTTCAAGAAGATCGGTTCATTAGTGTTCTAGTAATCTTGGTCACCGACTTCAGAAATGCCATTTTGAGAAAAACGCGTTTAAAGTTTCAATTTCCGGTCGTTTACACAACGGATTCTTTTCTTTCAACGCTCATATCTCAGTCAATTTTTTTCGGATCGACTTGAAATTTTCAGGACATATTCTCAGATACCTATACTTCAAAAGAATGCAATAAAAAAAATCGTTTTTTTCAAAATCGCAAGTGGGGGTAACCCCTTAAAACCGAGTCCTCGCTGTCCGTATTTCGTAAATGAAACATCTTTATCACAAACTTTACACTTCCGAACTACCGACTTCCGTCCGATTTTATAAATTTATTGAAAATTGATAAATGTTTATTCTTATGGAGACAGTTTCTATGTGATTGTAACTGCAGCATTTATTGGGCGTCACTAAATATGTTTTTTTACGTGCCGATTATTCGCATAAATTAAAAACCATATTTAAAATAGCACATTTGAATGAATATTTCCTCAAATCAAATAAATACTACTTCCCAATTACGAAAACCTCTTATTTCGCGACTATGGTCGTGTTCGTTGGGTCTCATCATTTTGATACGAACAAGTGCTCATGCGCATAATGATGCGCAATGCCCAACTGCGCAATGAAACGAGACACTCGTTTTGCGCATGACTCGTTTCATTGCGCAGTTGCATGGTGCGCATCATTATGCGCATGCGCACTTGTTCGTATCAATCTGATGAGACCCAACGAACATGACCTATGATACTAATGCGCGCATGCGCACTTTGCCCTTCAACGCGACGGGCCCGACAGCAGGCTCGTCAGATGTAGCTCACGCATACGCTTACCGTGTAGCTTCTTCCTATGCCAATGCTATTTGCACGAGTGTCAGAGTTGAGTTTCGGAAGTGAGAAACTCGAAAGTGAGGAATGATTTAAGTGTAACTAAGAATATAAAGTGAGTAAAAAACGTTCAAGTGAGAAAATAATGACGGACTAAATTACACAATTCCTCGAAAAAAAACCAGCTGAGGGATTATGAAGAATCCTATTAGGTGTTAAGAAAAACTATTTGTCGGATATAAAACACCTATTTCTTCTAATGTATATATCCTATTAGATGTCAAGAAAAATTCTTAGTAACTCTTAAACATAAACTTTAATAAAAAAAAATGTCTTAGCTGTTCATAAGATCGTAGTAGACCGACATACGAATAAGAAAACTTATTCGCCGCGAGACAAACTTCTTTGTCCTTAATAAACCTTTTTTCCGAGTGTATGTACGCGGTACCCCTCCGAGCGGAGTAGATGAACGTGCTCAGGTGGTAAAGTAAAGGTCATACAAAAATACAGTTTGATTTCTCCGATCTTCATAAAATTTTAGTATGATACTTGTGGATATGTATACTTTTGAAAAATGTATTTTAAACAAATCGATTTTTTGAAAATTGTAAAGGGAGGAGACGCCTTAAAAATGTGTTATGCCCATCCATAAAAACAACGATTGCATTGCTTATTCATTATTTCATATGGTTTACGACAATAAACACCGCATCAAAATAAGTATCGCTCGATCATTTCACTGATATATTGGAAGAAATCATTTGCATTTTAATATCCTCAATGAATCATATTTAATGCAAAACAAAAAATGTATTACGATGTCATATGGTTGTAACAAGTAGAAACATAAAAAAAATAAAGATTGGAATAAAGACACTAAAGTACATCTTTATGCCAAGAATCTGTTTGTTTGGTTTTTTTACTTCCAAGTAACATTTGTAAAATACTGTCATTAGTATACAAATACCTTTCGGGAATCTAGATGTGTGAATTTTGGAAATTTTATCTGTTCTGTGCTCAGGTTAACGAACTCTCGTTTCAGATGAAAATTTTCAATAAGAATAATTTATTACGTTTTTTCAATATACTTTACGTTTTGCATCAGAGATGCGATATAATATCAGGATGAAATTATTTGGAAGTGACCTTTTTTCGAATCTCGCATAGAAAGATTCTTTTTTATTTTCGTTCGATGATCACTGCCCTTTAGTAACAGCATAAGACACTAAAATATTGTTTTTTCTCCGGGGTGCGATTTTTGACATAATTTGTATATTAGCGTTGGTAGCGCGGCAGCGGAGCACAGGCGTACTAGTTTTTTTATCTGTAGTACCAGCTTCCAGCGAGCTCGGCACAAGGATTTATGGGTGGCCGCCTGACATTTCTGCTTCAACGTTCGGCTCAAATGCATCAATTGTATTCGGTAGCGATTCCCCGCGATGGTTACATTCGATTCTAGCAGCTCATAATAGATTGCACCCAGCTGATCCCATCAAATATATTGATGTTGATGCATGGCCGGCCTTACCCCATGATTTCTTACGCTTTGGATTGTCTCTGTGAATTCACTTTTTATCACCAGTCATGATTTGATGCATAAAAACCCTTTCGTTTTGGCCTTTGGAGCAACTATTCGCATGTGAAAAATCTCCTTCCCACGTATCTTGGCTTATTGAAATTACTCGTTTAAATTGCTTATTCAAATTGCTTGTTTACATTGCTTATTTAAGTCGCTAGTTGAGGTGTATTTAAATTGCTTGTTGAGTCGCTCCCAGCAATTCTGCAAGTTCGTGCGTTTGATAAGTCTTCGTTCAATAATACCTCCAATTCTACATCTTCAAACGTTTGTGGCCTTCCTTCACGTTCCTTATCAAAATCACTATCCGTGTCAAAATCACCACTTTTGAACTGTCTTAACCGGTACTCACAAGTTGAGATTGAAGGTTTCCCATAGTTCCCATAAGCCTCACGTAGCCGTCGAAGACCTTCAGCTGCTTTTTTTAAAATAAAAGCAGAAAAGTAACGCTCCTTGCAAATTGCGTTTCGTTGGCACAAAAGTCGACATATTTGACCGTCGATGATCGAACAAATTTCGCACGACATCCGAGAAAGTTTGTTCCCGCAAATTCCAGCGAGGCGCTCATCTCGGATTCTGCAGTCGACATATATCCGTGTTGGCTCGAACTAAATGGGTCGAGAAACTGACAGTTGAGATTTAGCTGGAAATGTGGAAAAGTGTGTGGTTAAGTTTAACAATGTTTTCTTTCCTTTTTCGATGGGCAACAACATTCAGCATGGATTGTTGTATCATGTCGGGGACGACGGGATTGCGGATACCTTCATCGTGCGTCAAGTCAAGAGACACAGCCATGTCTTGACGCCAAGTAATTACAAATGATGAGCACCACTGCCACAGACGACGAACACGCCGCCACTCTTTATATAGTAAGAGGGGCTTTAGCCAACGACTTTTTAACTTTGAATCGAAATTACGCCAAAACACGGCGATGGATGAATAATCTAATGACATTTTACCAATGTAATGTGTTTTTTTTTTCATATCGATTTTATTTGGGTCATTTTTCCATCCGTTTACTCAATCTTCAGATCTTGTTATGTTTGGCCGAATTTTCGAGCGACTTTTTTACCACAGGAATTGTTCCACACTTGTCGGTCCGGCTAAAACACAGTTTCAGGCGATGGATCTTGGCGAAAGAGGGGATTTTCCTCCTATTACGGCATAACATCTTTAATTGGCTGGTTCACCGGTAAGGTGATTGATATAGAGGTGAAATCAAAATATTGCAAATCCTGCGAATTTTGGAAAAATACAACAGGCACGGCTGAATACGAGGAGTGGCACGAAGAATACAAAGAAGCATGTCAAAGCAATCACGAGGACTCTTTAGAAAAAATAGAGGTCGATTTCGTTGTCAAAATCTTCAAACGCTCCGCAGCATTACACGGAACAAATATGCCTATTATACTGGAGATGGCGACAGCAAAACTTTCAATGGTATTATAAATTCAGCGCCTTATGAAAACCTAACTGTTCGAAAAAAAGTAATGTATCGATCACGTTCAGAAGCGTATGGGCACTCGACTCCGAAATTTGAAGAAAAAAAAACGATTGGACTTGGCGGCAACAGAAAGTTGACGGCAAAATTTATCGATGAACTAAGTATATATTACGGATTGGCAATACGAAGAAATACAGACTGTATCTACGATATGAAGAAAAAAATTTGGGCCACATTCTACTATACGCTTTCCACCGACGAAAAACCTCAGCACGCCTAATGCCCACCCGGTGCAGACTCGTGGTGTACGTGGCAGTAAACGAAGGCTACGGATGCTCTTTCTCCTTACCGCCATAATAAGCCGCTCAATATCGAAGTTTTTGAAGCTATAAAACCAATTTATGAAGTGTTGTCAAACGAAGATTTGCTAACTCGCCGTTTAAGGGGTCTTCACGCAAAACAGTAATGAGGGTTTCAATTTTACTGTGTGGAACTTGGCACCGAAGACCACTTCAAGCGGAAAATTGGTTTTAGATATAGCTTCCGATATTGCAGCGTGCACTTTTAACGATGGCCGCAGCAGTATAATGACCATTATGAAAGTTCTAGGCACGACCGTAGGGCCCAACTGCTCCAATTTTTGCTTAGAACCGAACGCACTGCGCTCGAGCGCAAAATCGTCGAAAAAAGCAAAAGAGGAGGAAAATCTTGCCTTGGAGGGGCAACTATATGGAGCTGGCATCGCAGAATAACGGTAAAAAATGTCAGTTGCATTTTCTAAGTTGAACAATACAAAAGTTATATGTAAAACTTTAACCGCGTTTTTCTCCGAATAATTTTTTTCCAATTGGCGTGACAAATAACTCCAACAATTTTCACCCGATTTACTTTAAATTTAAAAGTTATGTTCCTAATTGCATTTCGCAGAGAAGAACGTACGGAATTTCTGATTAATCGAAAAGTTTTTATTTTCTGAGCATTTTTATACGACATTTTTCACTGAAAATTCATTTCTTAAGTTCAAATACCTACAACTTTGGAATAAAACAATATTTTTAAATTCCATACGTATTTCTCTAGGTATTCTAATAGATTGACGAGAATTTTTGTTTTTTGTTCTAGGTAAAATGTTGGAGATGTTAAATGTAACACCGCGGAGCGCTTAAAAAAAGATAATAAAAGAAAATATTAGTAGTCGGCCATTTTGTAAGTCGAAAATTTTTTTTTTTAATTCTAACAGCATGATATTCATACTAAATAGATGTGTAATTCATTTTACGAGTGAATCACTTTTTCATACGAAAAAAATGGTTAAATTCGTATATGATTTTATACCCGTTACGGTGGCCTAACCCCTTAAACAAGTGGCCTCGAATCAATCGCTTTTGTCGACGGCGATCATCGGTGGAAATTTCGTTACGGTTGAACTTTCTAGCAAACGGGGTTTGCTAGAGACTCGTATTGTGTAAGGGTGCTGGCACTTCTCTATCATTTTTTAATTAATTGAAACAAATAAGCTCGGAGACTATCTGGAATCTCGATGCCGCTTATCATTGACAAATTCGATATCTGCCAAAATCTCGAGCGTGCGAGATCGCTCGAGACTCAAGTAGTATAACAGGACCGATTCTAACTCGGCGATCTCAGGCGGGAGCGGGGCGGGGGGCTCCAGCGCGCGGGACCGAGGGCCGACATCACTCGGCGGGACGGGGGGGTCGTAGAGTGCGGGGTCTAGTGCGAGATCATCGAGGGTGGGGGCGTGATGATCCGTGACGCTGAGCGACAGGGGGGGGGGGATCTGGCGCGGAGCCGTTGACACTGTAGGGCGGTGGGTGAATGTTGAAAACTCATCAAACCGTGTGAATTATTATAATCATACAAATTATTTACACATCATCGATACAGGTGGAGGGTTTAATTTCATCACTGGAAGTCCGTACAAAGAAAAATTTAGATACGCGTGTGGATATGTGTGTGTAAGAGATAGAGAGAGAGAGAGAGAGAGAGAGAGAGAGGGAAAGAGAGAGAGAGAGAGAGAAGCAACTATGAGTGGCTAAACAATTTTTCGACAATATAAAAAAACTGTAAGTGCCATATGAAAGACGGCCTTTCAAAGTGCTAAAAAATGGTTTAAATGCAGCTTCAGCTATGAGAGAAGTCATTGTTCCGAAAAACAAATGTCAATCCTATCGAGATCTTGGTTTCATTCCGAAATATAACGTCAAGACGTTCACATGTGCAAGTATGTATGCAGTGCATCCGACCAAACACCCCTTGGACTTAACCAAAAACGAACTCGAACAAGTTCCAAAGGTCTTGCTCCTAAAATATTGGGGTCATTATATTGGTTTATTGTGGGATCGTTTGCCTGAACATCATCGCAACGACAGTGAAGTGATATCATATCTTCCATGCATGGAGCATTATAATACGCCACACATTAAACATCACATTGATGGTCCCCCACCTCAACGTCGAAACTGTGAAAAATTTCACGAGGCGGGAAATTTTCCACGTGGAAGGAGGACCGGGTTCCACAAACGTGTTTGAACCCGTTTTCATTATTGGAAAAGTGGGGAGAAGTTTGAGAATTTGAGCGGTAGGGTTACAAAACGAGGGAGCTTATAATTTCGTGGACCAAGCTCAGACTGCACTATTCCACCGCCACATCAACATCTCCAAAAATCTATTTGAAAGTTTTTTGAAAAGAGAATAGTGTGGAAAATGGATTTCACGACTATCAACAAAGTCAGCCGAATGGCGGAATTCCTTCCAACGACGATGCTGTCAGAACTCCTCGTTCACTCGAAGCATCCAATCTCCGACATGAGGGTCTATAAACCAAGTTTGGGAAACGCTACATCGCTGACATCGCGAATGCGTTCACTGTCTTCTTACCAGCGCCACTTGTGAAGGACTTCGGCGAAGATTTGGAAACGTTTGAGCGTATGCGGCAAGAGGCATGCGATCATCATCTCTTCGTGAGGTACATGGGTGGAAAATATAACAGCGTCGAGGTATACCGACCGTGAGCACACCATGGTGGAAAAATCAAAATTCGTTGGAACACCATCGTCGAACGGCTGTCCGCATCATCGAGAGTATGCTGCAACTGGCGCGCAATGTTCAACCCTACATGCAGTTGCGGAAAATACAACAGCATCAAGTTCCATCGTCTCTGAGCATGGCGGAACAGACAAAATTCGTCGGGGCAGCATCGTTGAATTCAACAGCCGTCCGCATCACAGTCGTCTCGCCATCCTCTTCGATGTTTAGTGTTCACTATGTAAAAAAAATGTATTAAAAAACTGTCTTATCGAAATGCAAAAGAAGGAGAAATTCAAACTATTTTCGTCGTAGAATAAATGAAGAATACAACCACCAATTTTGAGGCGTACAGGTAGAACCTGAGGTGTGTGCACTCTGCCACCTTGCGACTTTACAGCTGCAAGATCACCCTTTACAGCTGATTTAATCATCGTTTGTGGATCATTACTTTGAACCATTGTCGTCTTTGTGGCACCAATTGTATTGTTCGAACAAACGCCACCCTTGCGGACCTTTATCCGCATACCAAATTTTCTCTTTGTCTTCATAATGTTCGCCACACCCCAAGCACTGGCCTTTTCACCGATGCTAGCGTCTTTAGCGATAACACGTTGCTAAGCCTAATCAGCTAACACTTTATCCGCTAAATTTCTCGCTTCAAGATTATCCGAATTCTTCAAATACGAAATATCGTGTTGTTTGCAAGCCGTATACAATAGGTTAATTCCCGGATCACCACGAGCAAGGCGCTTGGCTTTGTACCTGGTCCACAATACTGATACCCAGGCAGATGTATAGTACATCAACACAAGTTCCATCCGTATCGTATGTCATTGCATCAGGATTTGTACGGCAGAGAATTCCTAAATCGTGCCAATTTCTGTAACTGGATACGTAGAAATATGCGCACAGATGTCTCATTTTAGAGTCATGAGCTTTTTTCTGACGAATCTAACTTCACAAATACGGGAAATGTGAATATGCATAACATGCATTATTGGGCAAATGAGAAGCTTCGATTGACGAGAACTGTTCCTTTTTAACATCCCTGGTCCGGTAATTGTTGGTGCGGCCTTGTCGGCGATCACGTCATTGGTCCTTATTTTTTTAAGGTCGCTTGACTGGGCAAGTTTACGCAAACTTTCTGCAAAACGTACTGCTTCAATTACTGCAAGACGTGCCCTTGCATGGTCGCATGAACATATGGATGCAACACGACGGTCACCACCCTATTATGCTCTGTGTTCGAGACAAGTGACGAATGAGATTTTTTTGTGAAAAGTGGATAGGACGAGGCGGCCTTATAGCTTGGTCACCTCGTCCGCCAGATCTAACATCACCAGATTACTTTTTATGGGGTTTTGACAAAGAGCGCGTAATGGCGGTAGCACCTACCACGCCTGATGACATGAAAGAAAGAACGCTGAGCATGTACCGAAATTACACTACAAATGTTCGCTGAAGTTAGACGGTCTTTTCATCAGCGAATTAACAAGTGCGTACAAGTCGAGGATCATCTCTTCGAGCATCTTCTGTAGGTAGACCCAAACCAAGGTTAGTGGATCCTTTGAAAGTGAGTATTCCGATATCTTTCGATTTTTCGACTATTTTCATACTTTGCGTGACTAGAATGTGACTAGACATACACAGCTATGAGACTTTCTATGCCGCAGTGATGATGTACATATGCTGCCAATATGAGGTACATCCATCTATCTGGGCTGTGTCCCGCGTCCGCATGTAAAAATCGTCTGCGTAGAACATTTTTTTAACCTTCTAAGCGAGCGATTCCTGCTACCAATGATTGTCGATTTCCGAGTGATAATCGCGGTCGCTTAATTAGACTTTGTGTTTCCAACGACTCTATACACTAATCACATTGTTGCTCCCACACTACTCCCACTCTCACATACTCTTCCGCCGAAATTATAAGGGCGGCTTGATCGCGCAGATTTTGTTCCAATTGTAGAACGTTCTCGGCCATTTTCACGCGAGATAAAACAAAGGTTTCGGAAGATGATGCGGGCAAAGGAACTGTTCGATTCAAAGTGCGAGGCTTTAGGTGGTAGAAGCCGCTTTCATTCGGAAAAAATGTTTTCCATCTTTCTCATCTATCTTAGAAGTGTGCTACCTCACCATAGTTTTCTTATATTACAATACTTTAAGAATGGTGGGGAAGCAGGGGAACATGATGAATTCAATATGGTGCATATGCGTGGAAGATCTGGGCTGTTTACACAAGAAATTGTGTCGAGACGCTCACACTTTGTCGAGTAACCGGTACATGCAAATACCTCGATCTTATTTCTTTGAGAAGAAACGAACGCCCGGAAGCAACGAAATTTTGGAAGAACGAGTCTCTTTGTTACTATAGGCAAACATACATTTCTGTTGCATTAATTTTTCAAGCGAGTGTCATCGACGTTGGCTTTCACATGTGTGTCTGCATGTTTGAAACAAACTTTTCATAATTGCCTAGAAAAATAATTCACCTGTATCAATGAGACCCCCTCCAACTCTCAGAAAAGTGACGCATCGTCTACGATGTCTCCTGGCCGCCGGCGATCCCTGCCTGGGAGCCTCGCCAAATTTTAACAAGAACTTTATTTGACATCTAGTATTACAATTGCCTTAATGTGCCGAGAGTGTACCATAAACGCCGGTTTTTCACATGTATGTCTGCATGGTGGAAATTGATGTTCACTTTGGTCTTGAAAAAAAATCACCTGTATCAATAACACACCCTCCCGCAGAAAACCGACGCATCATCTACGCTGTCCCTGGCTGCTGGCGTCCCCTTGCCCCGCGCCAACAACCGCTATCCCCTCCCCGATAGACCCCGTGTTTTTGGGCATCCTCTCACCCACCTGACGTCAATCGCCGGACCCCCCGCACCCTTCTCCGCGAGCAGCAATCGTCGTCCCCTCCGCCCAGTTTCCCAAAACGGCCGTAGTCCCTCGCGAGACCACCCGACACCTACCCCCCCCCCGCCCCTGCCTCCCCATCTAGCGGCTTCCCCCTCCACAATTTGAGCCAGAACGGCCCCAGTTCTACTACTGATGTACCTCATATTGGCATCATATGTACATCATCACTGCGGCATAGAACGTCTCACAGCTGTGTATCCTTTATGAGTGCTCCCGTTGAAGTCATATTTGCATCACATGATGATTCACAATCCCATTCACATCCAAATGAAGCAAAGTTGTTCTCACGCGAATATGCATGCAATTAATTCATCAGACTAGCAAATTCGGCTCACGAATATCTAACAATAAGTGAGTGCATATGGGGCTCATATGGATGTCACAGCGTGAAGAAATTGTAGTGCTCATACGGAGCTCATATTAGCGGCATGGCGTGACGTAAGTATGCTGTGCTAGACGGAGATCATGTCAGCGGCATGACGTGACGTAACTATGCTGTGTTCATACGGAGCTCATATTAGCTGCATGGCATGACGTAACTATGCTGTGCTCATATGGAGCTCATTAGAGTGTCATAGCGTGAAACATTAAAAAACCCAAAAATGCCCCATGCTTCATTTATGTTCCAGCCTATATCATAAATGGATTAAAACGTATCCTGCCTAGTTAAATGTTGTATTTACCTACGGTTTGAGCCTATGTCTTCTAATTCGAGAGCTGAGCGCGCTACCTACCTAGCCATTCTAACACTTGTGCAAACATTCTTTGTGCTTGCTATTTGTATCATTCTGGATTTGTATGCTTATCGTCATCATATTGTGCTCATGGGATATATCACTGACAAATATACATATCGCCATCACATCGCGCTCATCGAATGTATTACTTAGAAATATGCATATCACCGTCATAAGATGTATCACTGAGAAACACGCATATCGCCGTGATATTGCGCTCATGGGATGTATCACTGAAAACATGCATATTGCCGTCATGGAATGTATTACTGAGAAACATGCATATCGCCATCATATTGTGCTCGTGGGATGTATCACTGACAAAATATACATATCGCCGTCATATTGCGCTCAACGAATGTATCACTTACAAACATGCATGTCGCCGTCATAGGATGTATCACTGAGAAACACGCATATCGCCATCACGTTGCGCCTATCGAATGTATCACTGACAAACATGCATATCGCCGTCATATTGCTTGCATGGCATATTTACTACCAGTGCTAACCCAGTGAATTCATCAACACAAGTCATCGGATGATTTCCATATGACGTAAAATGTTGAGATATTAATTGTGGACACTTGAACACAGCGATATGAATTAAACGTGCTACAAACGTACGATGCATTTGTAACCGACATATTGAGATCAAAATGCTTTGTACATTCACTATACTAAGTGGGTTCACGGCTTTGCATCATGACATGTAGTCAATACGCAGTAAAATGTGCTTCATCAATTGTATGCACGGCGTGATGATCATGACCGTCTATCTGGGCGGGATATATGGTGAGGGAGGAAATGAAGAGGGACAAAATAAGAACCAGGGCAGGCAGGAGAGCGTGGAATTATGAGGAAAAGCTAAGAAAGGAGGGAGGGAGTGAGTAGGCAAGGAGGTGTTGGGAAGAAATTAGGGAATGAGTGAGAAGGGGGTGCAGGGAAGAACGAAATGGGAGAAAGGCAGGGGAGCGTTTAGGATGTTTAGAAAGGTATGGAAGGAAGGAGAAGGAGGACAGGGAGAACCAGGAAAGGGAGAGGTGGGAAAAGATAAGAGAATCGAGGTACAAGGAAATAAAAGCTGAAGAGATTCCAGGATATCTGAAAGCGGGATGGGGGGAAGAGAGATACAAGCGAGTGGCGAGATTTGGGATGGGGAACGAATTGAAAGAAGGTATACACTGGGAGGCAGAGGAAAACAGGGAGTGTAGGATATGCGGGGAAGCATATCCTACATGGCAGCAGGTGCTGGACAGGCGTGGAGGAGGGAACGGAGAGGATAAAGGAATAGGGGAGACTGTAGGGGCGATACTGGTCGAGGAGGGAGGGGAAGAGGCCTGGATGAAAGGGTTGGAGAAACAGAGAAGGGAGAGGGAAAGGAATATTGGGAGAAGCGAAGGAGAGGGAGGACGGAATGAAAGAGGAATGGAGTAAAAGAGGGAAACGGAAGTCGGACCAGCGGAGAGAGGAGAGAGAGGAGTAGGTGTAAGCAATATCCGGCTGTGAATAGGTCAAGTAAAATAAGGCGGAGCAGAGGAGGCGCCGTAAAGCGGGTGCGTGGCGGAGTAGGTTTAAGTAGAATATATAGGTTAAGAACGGATATAAGAAAGATGTGCAGAAGTGGAGAAACGGGGGAGTCCTTTATAAGCTTACGGGGAAGCGAATAAAGATTACTACTACTACTACTTATATATATATATATATATATATATTAGGTCCTATCATAACCCGGTGGACACTTATTTTTTCACAGTTGGCATCCTGTTTGTGATACGTTTGAGTTTATATTACTGCTATTTAGTGTCCACGTTTACATTTCAGAAAACATACGCATTTTGTTTTTACGCATCGTTTCGACAATGAAAGAATTGAAAAAGTCTGAAACTGTGCAAGAACAACGCGCAATTTTGAAAATTTGTCGAACTCTTCATCCCCCTGCAAATACATCAAACGCGCTCCTGGGTCAGATCAGGCATATCAGCCGAGCCTATACCACGCGCAGCGTTGCACGAGAGGAAGGTATTGCTGATAGTGGGCATGAATGTTCACGGCGTGGTATTTTGGAAAAGTTATGAGGAAAATATCACAATGACGACCGAGCGCTATAAATTGTTTTTGGAGGAATATATCTCAAGACGGGCGGTGCATCGCAACATTAGAACACCAGTGCTACTTCATGACAACGCTAGACCCCACAAAACCTACACAGTTCAGGAGTTAATCGAAGACAGGAGTTGGATTGAGTTGCCTGGTCCACCATATTCACCTGATATGAACCCGTGCGATTTCAACTGATCTGGCCATCTAAAGCGTCAGTTGTCTGGCCATCGATATAATAACAAACAAGAATTGGATTCCGCCATTAACACCGCAATTACTAGCCTTAACGAAAATGGAAAATTTTCTGGGGTCAATGACCTCCCATCAATCTGGCAGCGTGTCATTGATAGCGAAGGGGACTACTAATTATTACACAAGAATATCATACATTATTGAATAAAAAATAAAAGATTTTTTGAAAAATTAACATGTCCACCGAATTATGATAGGACCTTAGGGTGTGCGGAAAAAAATCGATATATTTTTTTTCGGTTGCATCCACCAAAAACAGGTGAATTAAGGTAAAAAAAGAAGAATCCTCGAAGGAGAACTCAAAAAAAAATTATTTCGAATGGCGCATTGCATTTTAATACTTTCCATAAGAATAACACAGGAAAATATTGGCACTTCTGAGCGTCGTAGTAAAACTCTTCAGAAAAAAATCTCAAAAAAATGTCATTAAGATATTCTGATAGAGAACTGAATTCCCTACAAAAAAAGTTCCTACGAACAATTAGCTTAGAACAACCGTTCAAGTGGTATCGCTGTCTGAAATTAATTTTTTTATTTAAGCGGCGTGCGTGCCCTAGCACACGCTGCCACCTGGCGGCAGCATGAGGTAGCTCGTAGTGCAAAATTAGAAGCTTCACGTTAGCGCCACGAACGGGAAACCGCGATATTTTTCCCTCAAATCAAGATCTGTCACTGTTACGAAATTGCATTCGTTATTGCGAAGTGAATCCTGTAGTAGGGGAGACTGCCTCGAAAAAAATTAGCTAGTCACTTGTGGCACTTTAACGAGAAAATTTCTGCTTTGTCGTTTTTTGACAATGCTGTGCCGATAAGTGTGAATGCAAAAACTGGTACAAGCTCTGCAATCTCGAGAAAAATCCAAAAATCCTTCCAAGCGAGTAACTGTTTAAAAAAATGATTGGGAAATGATGCTGAAAGAAGACATAAGCGATTTCGTTACTCAAGAATCCTTATTTCTTTTCCAGCAATTAAATTTACCTCGTGATTTTTTGAGAGTAAACATTGAATTATGGCCGGCAAATGCCACTTATTTGAGTTGCTTAGATTTTTTTTAATCCAAAAGTCATTAATAACGTAGCCGAACGTGGTGTCACTTTGATAGAAGCATATAACGGTTCATTAACCAAAAACGAAGAGCAGCTACAATATTTATTGGGCGTAGTGCAAAATCATCGACAGAAATACCCTAATTGCAACAAACAGACTCTTAAAAAAAGGAACGATGATTATCAAGCATTATAATGTAAAAACAAATCATTTTATCTTAGTAAACCAAATTAATTCAATAAAACTTTTCGAAACACGATCAATGAAGGACGTCATTTCTTTTATATTTCTTGTTGAACTTGATTCTTTTTTGTATCAGAGAAATATTTTGAGAACGATTCCATGCAAATTGTATGTTCGAGAAGAACATTCTCTACAAAAAAACCCAAAAAGTTTTTTCGTAAATCGAAAAATTCGATTTTTACAGCCTTCGGATTTTTTTTTTTTTCTATCAATTCAATTTCAGACAGCGATTCCACTTGAACGGTTGTTCTGAGCTAATTTTTCGTAAAAACTTTTTTGTTGGAAATTCAATTCTCCATGAGAATATGTTAATGACATCTTTGTGTGATTTTTTCCTGACGAGTTGCACTACCACATTCAGAAATCCCAATATTTTCCTGGGTTATTCTTATGGAAAATATTCAAATGCAATGCACCATTCGAAATAATTGTTTTTTGAGCTCTCCTTCGAGCATTCTTCATTTTTTACCTTACTTCACCTTTTTTGGTGGATGCAACAGAAAAAAAGTATCGATTTTTCCGCACACCCTAATATACATACATACATATATCGACGCAAACATTATTTTGGCGGGCGGTCGGAACGGAAAATTCTGTATCTTCCTGAGCTTTTTCCTAACCATGCACGCCAAGTCGTTTCACAGCATTTCCAGTGTACTTGTGTGTTACCTACTTTGTACTTTTATCTAATGGTGATATCAATTTTCTATGGTGATATCAACTTTTATCTAATGGTGATTTCAAAAATATTATTCCTAAGCTTTAACAATTTAGTGTGCAGCGTGTCTAGTAAACTTGCTTGGCTATTTCACGAAAGTCATTTCACTTTTTTTTTGTACATTTGCATTAAAAATAATGAAACCATTTTTTGAACTCAAATGAAAAGTCTAGTTTGAGATGTTTGAGATAAATGAGAATTGTTTACATAGTATAACGATTCTGAGGGATTTTTTATTACTTGGCGTTTTTTTTTACGTAAAAAAAAGTTTTTATAAGAGATATATGCATACAGGATGGCCAAGCTTGCCGTAGAAAGAGTGAGGAATGGTCCAATGACGACAAAAGCAAATATTAGTGAGCCAGCGATGGAGCCTGGGGTCTTTGCAATGTTGAGCGAGAGGGCAGCCACTGCGCCACGATCATTCATCATTACATCACCTATTGTTCTCTCCTTATTTTTATCGTTAACATTATATTTTATGCTGAACCGTCGTATATATACGTAAATGTATATATGCAAAAACTAAAAGACCTCAGAAACGTTTTATTTTTTTGTTACATTCTTTTTTGATTTTTTTTTTACATAGGGGAGAACAGTTTGATTATATCTATAGGAAATACATCCTAGTGGGTAAAATACGTTGAAATCTGCTGGCGATATCGACTTTTCTCGTGGAGCGTTCGAAATTGTGTTCGGACACGAATAATCCAGCTATATCGGCGTATATTATATATATGTGTGTGCGCCCATGAGCGCGCGCGTGTGTGTGTGTGTGTCTGTGTGTGTGAATATAGCCGCGCACAATTTCTCTCTGGGTGGACTACGCGTCCACAGACGAGAACTGTTATCGGCGGCAATCGTCCTCCCAGGGAGCTGACACCGTTTAATTATCGTACAAGCCCAATCCGGCACGACCGTGAAACTGAATTAATTGTCGACGCAAGGCGTTCGGTGATACGTCCTCGCGATTAGAAGGGAACGGGACGGTATTTGGACGAAAAGGTAACAAGGCCGCGCACGATGATTGAAGAGGTCATGTTTTATTCCAAAATATGCTCTCATACTCTTATGTTTTTATGCGTCTCACAGATCTCACACTCCCTTGTCGACGCCATCTTAAGAGGAAAGCGGATAGCAGGGCTTACGATGGATGAAGCCTTGAATTGAAACGTTGAGTGGTTTAAAGTTACGGTTCCTTGATGAAACGCACTAAAAACACGTTGTATATAGGTGCAACAAATAGCACATCAGTTCTTTTGCCGAAAGGTTGACCTCTTTCGAACAGCTATACCTTCGTGGAAAATGATATCAGAAAAGAAAATAGGAAAAACTATGAAGCGTCAATCTGCGTCTTTAAAAATCACGATTGGAAAAAAATATAATTCCTAAACTTATGTTCTAATAAGTTAAAAAACTAATTCCTAAAAAAAAAACTAATTCCTAAAATTATGTTCTTGTTCGTTGAACGACAAAAAAGGGACACTTAAAAAAATTCCGTACCTTTGAGTTTCTGCACGAGGAACAAAATTTAAAAAGAAGCCCGTTTTAGTAGTCTTAGGAAACGTACATTTCGCATCTAATTAATTTTTTAGCGAGCTCTGTACTATATTTTTATCGAATTATTGAGTGGCTCAATAAAAATAACATATATCAACTTTAAAAGTTCATAACTCGGATAAAAATAGTCGCACGGCATCCACCAGTAGAACGTTGGACACCTCAGTTTTTCTCTACAAAACCTCCGGAGAAAAACATTTTTTGCATTTTTTATTGTCACAAGACACGATATGAAAAATAGAGAGATTTACAGTTTTCAAAATGTTTACGAACTCAGGGGATGAGGAAAGGCAAACCCGAGTCAGACTTTTTACACACGGTTTTGGCATGTGTTCCACTAAAAAACATTCGACTATTAGGATTTATTGGTTTTTATAGAGCCGCGCCGTTGGACAAGACGTGTACAATTTTGAAATTCATCAATTTTTTAACCACGTTCCGCGATAACAAAAGAGATGACAAAAATATTTTTCTCCAGCAGTTTGTAGGTAAAGACTCAGCTCGCCAACATGCTTCTTGTGGATTCTATGTGACGTTTTCTACGTGAGTTTTGACGTTCAAAATCGAAATACGCTATTTGCATTTTCGCAGTCAATAGATGGACAAAAAAGATCATACACAGCTCGCTACAAATACAGTCAAAGCGGATGTTTCCGCTTTGACTGTATTTCTTCAGTCTAAGCGGATTCATTAAGATCATCGAATTCTAATCTAAGCGGATTCATTAAGATCATCGAAGCAGTTTTTTGGAGAAAAAGTTCCATTCCCGGTACCCAATCTCAAAGTTGCACAAGTGTTCAAGTATACCAGAGCAGACATATCAGGTATTGATGAATTTTTCTCTGACAAGGAGTAAAAAAGAAGGCGGAGGTGCCGAACAAAAGTTTGTTTCGCCTCATGTGTTTTCATAAAGAGAGGAAGAAAGAATAAGACGGACTGATTGTGTTAGTAAATGAGATCGGTGTATTAAAGGGATCCCTTAGAAGCCAGGGAAAATATTAAAATTATTTCCCTGGCTTCTAAGGTAAAGGGAAACGAATATCATTGGCGATTCACGATTCAGGTATCCCCTTACAATTGCTCTGGGAAGTTAGTCGTCTCTTACTTTTTTTCTCCACAGTTTTATATGAATGAAATTGTCACGTCGCGACCAAATGCGCATAATGTATTTATTTTTCTCGCTTTCTCTTATCTTCTTGAGCTCCGGCGAAGACGCAGGGTCGACGCAATTTCCCATGGAAATAATGAATGATCACTAAGGTTAATACGCGCGATAGCGGCATTCTCATTTTTCGATGGATATTTATATTTTTCTTTTGACTTAGATCTACCACGGCGGAAATGTAGGCTATCGATAACAAGTAACCGTCTCACGTACTTTCCCACGCGAGAGCACAGCGGTCTTAAGTATATGAAGAACACATACACACTCGCCAGAATAAAATCCTCGAACCTAAGAAACTACCTTGTCATAAAACACCACGTGCACTGGCGGGCCTTCGTCAACAAGCCCTATCACGAGCGGTGCGTTCTTGCCGCCGCCGAGGCCTCTTTTTCTTTTCTGTGTACCCGTGTAGAAATTTGATTGGGGGAAAAGTACTGCCTCTGATCGGCCTTCCCGAGATAATATCAGGCTCTGGTCGGGCCGTCCACCCTGGAATAGGTTCGCAATGTAACGGGCCTAAGGTTAGGTCCCGATCCGCTGTTCCCTTTCTTGGGAACTGATCAGGAACGGGACGGGGAACAAGCGGAAAATCACCAGGAAAGTAGTAGGGAGTAGATTGGGAACTGATCAGGAACGCGCCGGAGAACCAGCAGTAAATGACCGAGAAATGTCGATAAAACCAACCTCAAAATTACTTTTGTTGATATATAGTGGACAAGAAAAATGAAAAAATTAACGTCGGCGTCGCACTATAGATATTAATAATTCACCGTGATAATATGATTACATTCATTGTAATTATATCCTCCATCATATCAGCATATCATTTTCGTTGACTATCATAATTTATTCTTTATGATAGCATTGTCAGGCGTCGATTATTCTTAAAGAAAATAATATGATGATAAAACGGAGTATACAATTACAATAAATATAATCATATTATTACATTCAATTATTAATATCTTTGATGACGCAAAAAGTATTATTTAATAATAGGTTGGGATATAATATTCAGGAAATGTCAATGTTCTCCCCAGGAAAAGGCTTTGTGATATTCCTAGTCTGTTCCACAAAAGGTCCCGGTTAGGTAAATCGGACGAGGCAAGCCAGGCCTGGACCAGACGTCAAGTCGGGAATGCCCGATCACATTTCTGCACGGGTACTTTTCCTTCTTCCCAGATAAGGAAATGCAGTTCCAAGTCCTGGAAATAAAGCGATTGTGACCATCGCAACCTACGTCCGACTCCCACTTTCTATTTCGACCAATCACTCGAGGAGACCTATATTTCATGTCTTTTCCAACATTCGTAAAAAAAAGAGCATCACACCAAAACGCACTTCTACTCCCACCATCGCGGCATCCAAAAATTTCCTACATCCTGGAAGAAGAAAATCTTCAAGTCAGTGTTCCATCACCACTCGTTCACACCCAGTCCCCTAACAGAATTCAACGACTTCGGACGTCTCTACCTCGAATCGATTCAATTAATAATTTCGGAACTTAACCAAATATCTTTGTTCCGAACCCTATTACGCAAAGTATTAACGCGATTCTTGTCCGAATTCTCCGAACTTCGACTTTTATTTCCACCTACAAAAACTCCATCTTCGAACGCGACACTTATAAGCTAGACACCGTGTCTTTATTACGTTTCTTAGCGAGGACGAGGGCCCCTCGGTCGGGCCGGTCGACGTCGCCGCATCCCGGGGCGTAGGTCGATGGGTCTCGATACCCTCTTCTGGCGGGACGTGCCCCTCCGGAGAAATCTAGCGCAAATAACGCTAAGCCCCGAAGCGCGTATCCTGATTGAGGCCCGGGATTTACGCAGCTTCTTATCCGTTCTATGTATTTTTCACATATCTGAAATGATAATCTGAGCCTCGGCCAGGTTTGTCGTTATCGCAAACGGAACATTAGCGAGTATCGCTCTTCCGCCTTCACCCATCAAAATGGTGGAAAACTACCCCACGATAATCGGAGGAACACCCACGTGGTAGGGGATACCAAGGGAGGCGAGGAACACCTTCACAAGACGGGACAAGTAAGTCTGTAATCGACCACGAAAACCGGAGATTCAGGACCGAGGAACGCGCGCAAAACTCTACGTCTTTACGAACCGCTGTGAATAGTAGAGTAGAATGTGTATCATCTCCATAGAGATGATCTCCCTTGAAACGTTAATCAAGTTCTATTTTCCATGTTCTCTATATATGTTGTAATAATCCAATCATTCTTCCGCTCAAAAAACGGTACTTTGTCAATCCAGTGTAACTCTTCGACTATTTATTTAAAGTAGTCTGGTGATCCACGACCCACCAATCGGTTCCATAGAACAGGTTGTGCGCGTGTCAACATCAGCGATCGCATCTGGCCCACCAGCGGACGCCCTTTACTATACGGTTGGCACTTTAGCCACCGAGTACATACACCCAATGTAAGCGAACCACATTTTTTGTTATTCATTTGTATACACATTGAACGGGATTAGCCTAACTGGTGAATTCTAATAAATTAGAGTTAATCGAACGAAGAATCTAAGGAAACATTCCTCAACATCCAATCACCGCGTAATCCTTTAATCCCATTACTCTGCACGCACTACCCTTTAATCCTCATGCCGTGCTATGGCGCTAGGCATAGGCAACGAAAGAGGGAATCGAAACTATTATACCCACGCCCCTTCCGGACGTGACAAAACATACACGTGGCATTTAAAAACGAAGAGCGCGGAAAGGAGAAGCTGAAGAAGAAAAAAGCGAGAAATTAGATTAGATTAGATTAGTTCGATTATGTCTTGGTTATACCCTGAGGCAATGGGAAAGTTAAAAATACAAAAATACAAAAAAGTATTTATATACAGGGTGGACCATTTAACGTGACCACCTCAAATATCTCCGTTGCCTATAGAGTGACGAAAAAAATGTCAAAAGGTAATTTGATTGATTTCGAAGGGCTGATCAGTGGTGAAGAAATTCATTTTTTTCAAGGTCAAATTACCTCCTGACATTTTCTTCGTCACGCTAAAGGTATTTTATATATGTGCGTGTATGTTACAATATCTAGTGTATTAATAAAATATAGCGTAATACAAAATCAATAAGTTGAATGATAATCGAATAAAAAGTAATCGATGAAAGCAGGAAATGTTGTTAACAAGTAGAAAATGTTGTTAACAAGTAGAAAATGTTGTTAACAAATCAGTTAGTTACAAATTTTAAAGACGGGTCGGTGGGAACGTATGTACTTCCAAAAAGCGGAAACCGAATTTTGATCTAAAATTTGGCTTACACCTTCCTTTTAACATTTTAAGAGATTCCTTATTAGTACACTGTGTATCAAGAAGACAAAGTGGAACTTTTACGCCGAGCGCGATGTTCATTTCAGTACGAGTCGTAGACGAGCGCGCGAAGCGTAGACGAGTACTGAAAACATCGTGCGAGGCGTAAAAGCCCCTGTTTCCACGGTACACACGATTATTTATACAACAAAAACATGTTTCTCGAGCTTTTGTATTGTTAAATACATATAGCCGCAAGCTCGTACAGAAAGTGTATTGCATACGGAAGCTGTATCGCACATGGAAGCTGGATCATGCGTACCACTCGAGGGCGGAGGGGCGGAGCCCCCCCCCCCCCCACTCCGTTGATGCCAAACGTAATTTTAAAATGCATCAGCATTATCTTAATATACCATTTTATTAATAATTTATAACAAGGCCTTCACCGTTCACACGCACGAAAAAGCGAGGAAAATATAATTGCGGTATATTAGAGTACTTTTTAAATGCATCATTACCCGAGTAGAAATTGTTCTAACCTGTCTGAGTTACGACCTAATAACTGGCTCGCCCAATTGAGCTCATACGTACTGACCAATAGTTGGCTCGCTATCAGATAGTAATATTGTGAATGTTTTGTTATCCAGCCCTTGTGTAGTCACTGCCCAGCTGATCTTGGTCACAAATGACTAAGTAAGGTTATGTGACTACGTGTAGTTCCATCGAGCGATTGGTTCTCGGCTGGCTAAGCAACTTGAGTTACAGATGGCGTTGCGAATGCAAGCATTCTCATGGCGAGATACCTACTTGCAAGTAGGTATCTCGCCATGACCTAAGCGGCTGTGCACCCCTTGGCTAGTCACTGCCCAGCCGAGCTTGGTCACGAATGACAAAGTGTGGTTATGTGACTACGTGTAGTTCTATCGAGCGATTGGCTCATGGCTGACTAAGCAACTTGAGTTACAGATGGCGTTGCGAATGCAAAATTCTCAAGTAGGTATCTCGCCATGATCTAGCCAGCTAACTGTTGCTGTGCAACCCTTGGCTAGTCACTGCCCAGCGGATCTTGGTCACAAATGACAAAGGGTGGTTATGTGAATACGTGTAGTTCCATCGAGCGACTGGCTCATGGTTGGATAAGCAACTTAAGTTACAGATGACGTTGCGAATGAATAAAATCCTCAAGTCGGTATCTCGCGATGACCCAGCCAACACTTCCCAACTGCGGCCGCACTGGCCAGAATAAATGATCGGAAAAATACAATTTAAGGTTATGTAAGTCTATACGATTATCGCTCTCAATGCGAACGCAATTCATTGATTCGATAATGTTATTTACATTTATTAATCCACCCATTTTTCAATAATCTGACATTGTGTAGTGTAACATATGTAGACGATTAGAAAATTCTGAAATAAACAAGTAGAATTGGCTCAATGGACACCGTCACAACTCATCACCCAGAGGTCCCGGGATCGAAACCACGTTACGGCGTAAGCGTTTTTCTAAGATAATTTCAAATTAAACCATTAATACATTTACAGCGCAAATATCATAACCCTAATTAATGAACGACGATGAATATCGTAAAAGGGTCCAATGATGTAAATAATGTGAAAAAAATCACGATAATATAAATATATAGCCGCAAATTTTTTTTATCTACTCACCACCTAATTTTTTTGTTTCCAGTCGCTAACTGAAAAAACTATGTCATGACTAGATCAGAAATATAATACAGCCCTGGGATATTTCTTTCTATCTAGTCACCATCTAATTTTTTGTATTCAGTTACCAGAGGACCAAAGCGTCACAAGGCTCAGTAGTCAATCGCTAAGACGGCTAGCTAATGGCAATTCGAAAAATCAATTTACTAGCTTGTGGCTAGGCGGTGATGAGTTACGTTTTCCACTCGGGTATATTTGATTGTACAATTTGTAAAGAAAATTTTGGGATGAAGAAATATATCCTATTAATTCCGATACCAATGTCGTTGATGAATAACGAAAACAGTGTCGGACTAACACGGAACATCTTGTTGAAACTCATACACTCATTACAAAAATTAAGAGATCAGTAACATTTCAGAATGTTTTCATTGATTTTTAAATAGCCGCAACTTCGTGAAAAATGGTCGTATCGTAAAACAAAGGGGTTTTAAAGCCTGAAATCTGTAGTTTACGAGTCTCACCGGTAAACATTTTTCCAAGCAACACTCTCGGCGTGAATCTAAGAAATAGCGGAAGGGAAACATTTTTGATTTTTTTTTTCAAAATCGTACACGGTCTCAACAAATTTTTGTTGAGCTTGATCAATACTGGGGTCATTTAGCCTGATTCTTCAGCTTCAAAACGGTAGTTTTTGGACCTCTGTACGGCCATTTGTCGATGAAATATCGGCGTTTAAAGAAAAAAGGAGCTTTTTTTGTAGATCGAAAAAATGACTTCATTCCCGTTTTGAAAAAACTAAAACGGTGATGTAAAAATGTCATTAATTGACATTTAAGGAACAATAAAAGTGTTCCTTTAATTTTTGATAATACTTTGACGCTTCGGTAAAAAATAACGGTTTGGCCGATCAATTTTAAATTGTGGGGGGACTTGGGGCATGTATTGAACTAAAAAAAACTGAGAAACATGAGTCATTTACGCAATATTTGCAAAGTTGACGTGGATTTTCCAAAATGGGACAAAACGTCATTTTTTCGTACTTTTTCAAATCAATATTAAGGTAAAAAAATCTCTAAAATACTAAAAGGTGCTTTTAGAGATTTTTTTCCCAGTTTACGAAACCCACCTTTACCTCGCTGTACGATCATTTGTTCATGAGATATTGATGATCTACAAAAAAATCCCCTTTTTTGTTTAAATGCCGATATTTCAGCGACAAATGGTCATACAGAGGTCCAAAAACTACCATTTTGAAGCTAAAGAATCAGGCTAAATGACGCCAATATTGATCAAGCTCAACAAAAATTTGTTGAGCCCGCGGATGGTTTTGAAAAAAAAATCGCAAATGTTTGTCGCGCGGCTATTTCTTAAATTCACGCCGAGCATGTTGCTTAAAAATTTGTTTACCGGTGAGATTCGTAAACTAGATATTTCAAACTTTAAAACCCTATTTTTTTACGATACGACCATTTTTTACGAAGATACAGCTATTCAAAAATCAATTCTTTTTTTTATATTTCACGGTCCCCTTAATTTTTGTAATGAGTGTATATGATAAAGCATTAAAGTCTATTACACAGGTATTTTGTTGTCTGCGGAAAAACAATTTTAAAGGGGGGGGGGACTCACCTCCACAAAGGCGTGTCGAGGGGTGATTTTGCAGTGCTAGCCACAACCAGTCCACCGATCTGAGTGAAACAAAAACGAAAATTGTTTTAATATAAAGCGATAAAAAATTCACTATAGAAGTATAGAGAAAAAAATTGATCAATTGATCAACCCCTCTATAAGCCTTTTTCTCACCCCGCACTTGGGAGGGTTGCATAGAAATGCATAAAACAGCCATAGTTTTGAAGGGAGATCAAAATTCAAGCTTACGTGTTTTTGCGTTTTTGCTGGACAGTAAACTTAAGCGGGTAAACCACCCGTTACAAGAATTTATTTATCCCTGTCGTGTTTTTGCGTTTAAAACGTATCCGCTGATTCCAAATATTCCTATAAGCTACAATTTAATATCTTCTCATGAGTCGAAATGATTATGTTCGTCTTAAGGGTACACTACCCCCTCTGAGTTTGTTTTCATTCGCCGTCCCAAAAGAATTTCCACTAATTTCGTTGAAAACGCGGCCATTTCATCAGTAGTATGAATTTGATGTCCGTGTGTGCATTCATATTTGTATTGAACTTCAGGAGAGCTGCGCGAGTCCGGAGGTAGGAGGCGGGGAGTAGAAAACCCTTACTCATAAGACCCATGTTTTCGTGTCGAAACGCTTCCGACTCTAATTTGCACGGCTATTAAGCATCTCTACAGAAATAAGCGTATACTTTTATTATATCTTTCATTATCATACTTTACAGAATAAGTTTTAACGCCGGCCTGTGTATTTTGCAACAATGATGCGCCGCACAGTGGGACGGAATCCCAATTGTCTGGCCAAAAGTCGAAAAATGAAGTTTCGTTTTTTCGGGGTTTTGTAGTGGTGGGTTAGATATAGTAATAGTCCAAGGGTCGAGTTCCAGACTCAAGAGGGGGCGATCCTTTATACCTGCTATTGTGTCCCAGTTCAAAAATGCCCTTCGCTGTGCCTAATTTTCTGTGCACTCTTGAAAACATCGCCAGTTACAGAAAAATAAACCAATTGACTATTTTCAGAATGGATTCGAGCGGGGAAAGTAAGTAGAATATCATCGTGTAATTTAACATTTGTAACAATGATGTATGTGATATCAGTTAACGAATGATTTTTCCGAAAATTAACGTAGAATTGCTACTGAAAATTGTAAACACGTAGAGAAAAGTTGAATTGTAAAACGTTGTAAAGCGGCCGGACTTATTTGAGGTTGTAGATTATTCTATTGTTTAATGAAAACAGAAACAAAAAAATTGCGCATTATTGCGCCACCGCTATTGGCACAAGCTTTTGTGATAAAAAAATGAATTTTTCTCGATTTCGAACAATTAAAATACAAAATATGGAGAAGTGATTCAGATAAAAGTTGTATGGTTTCAAATTATCTCTTCAGGGGTGTACTCGCGTTGTGGGCCCAGTGAGGCCCAAAGAGATTTTTTTATCATTACCCTCAGTTTTTAAAGCGGATTTAGATTTCACGCTTCAAAATCGAAATATTTTGTATCAAGTCACTTTCTGCTAGGCCTCCTCCAAAAGGTCAAAAAACTTACCGAAAAATAACCTCTGAAAAAATGTATATTTTAATGTGTCTAATCGAAATCGATGATAAAAAATGAGAAAAATGATGAGAAATGATTTTTTTAAATTTTCATAGCATTTCATAGCATTTCACAATATTATAGTCATCTATAATGACTTATGGAATGAGTAATAGTGAGTAAGGCTGAATATGTAATTACTTATTCATATGTATTATACTTTAACATTTTAGAATCTGCCGACGATGATCCTGCAGGACCTGGATTAACGAGAAAAGATATTTTCGCACTCATGAAAAATAATTTGAATTGTAGTGCAGCTTCAGCATATCTGGAAATTGAAAAGTTCATATCAGAGAAACTACAACGACCTTTTACTCTGTCGGACGACGCAAAACTTGCAATACGCGCATTATTGTCCCAATTAAATGAAAAGTGGAAGCAAGCTTCGAGGCACGAAGACAGATATTTCGACCAATTTTCCACATGGCTCAGTGTGTTTGTTCCCCTGGAAAAAATCCAAGAAGCTTCAATATAGTCCAGCAGCATGGGTCGGCATTCTTTAGGATTCGTTGAAGCTAGTGTGCGCTCAAAATGGAGGAAAACTGAACATTTGCGTGCAACTAGAAGTACCGAAGAACTGTCTTGTGCGGTTCAAATGAGCCTTCGAGCAGCTGGTAGATTTGATGCCGCAAAAGTTGTTCAAGATGTGACGCTGGGAAGCCCACCAAGAGCTCAAGAGTAGAGAGAATCTTTGGAATCGATTTTAGAAATTCCTTATACTCCTGATAAAGCCCTATCGCTTGTCGTTGAACTTAATATGTAAAAATCTGACTATCAGAAACTTCGGAATTCAACCAGAGAACAGTGCTGTAAGTTATTTCCGTCGTATAATGTAATACATCAAGCTAAGTTTTAATAGTGTAGTGCTGAAGTGAAACTGCAGTCTTTGCTGGATCACACAGTTCAGAGAATCTTGTTGACCCAAGACGAAGTTATTAAAAGCTTATATAAAGAAAGTGTTCGCAACTTGAATTTAATTTGTAAGTGGGGTTGCGATGGCACTTCTGGCCAAAATGCATATAAACAATAATTTACCGATGATGATGGAAGTAAGTCTGATGCTAACATATTCTTCACGTCGCTTGTTCCATTGCAGTTGATATCAGTTGACCAAGAAACAAAAAATACCCTTGTTGTAGAGAAAAATCACAGGCCATCGTCTACCCGTTTTTTTCTGCCAGTTAGAATTTAATTTTTGCATGAAAATACTGAAGCTACAGTGAGCGAAATGGAGTTTATTAAACAGCAGGAAAGTAACTTTGTCCCTTACGAGACTGTCATTGACGGAAAAGACATAACCGTTTCTTTCAAAATTGCATTCATCATGATAGATGGTAAAGTTTGCAATACAATCACGAGTAACGTTTCTGCTCAACGTTGCTATTTATGTCAAGCAACATCAAAAGACTTTAACGATATCGATGCGATGTTGAAAAGAAAAATCAATGAAGATTTTCTACAGTTCGGGTTATGGACTCTGCATGCGTGGATTCGCTTCTTCGAATGTTGTTTGCATGTAGGGTATAAACTTGAAATTGAAAAGTGGCAAGCGCGTACTGCAAATGATAAAAAAATTGTAAAAAACCAAAAAGCAAGTACACAAAAAGGTTTCCGCATACGATTGGGTCTCATAGTTGATCAACCAACGCCCGGATTTGGTAGCTCCAATGACGGGAATACTGCTCAATGGTTTTTTGAAGATTCAACCACTTCTGCTTCGATTACCAGGGTAAAAGAAGATCTGATCAAACGACTTCACGTTATATTGCAAACACTTTCGAGTGGCCATGAGATTGATGTAATCAGATTTCATGATTATGCCGTGCAAACAGCTCGCGACTACGTGAAGTTGTATCCGTGGTTTTATATGCCGACTTCAATGCATAAAATTTTGATTCATAGCGCAGCGGTTGTAAGTCTGCAATATTACCAATTGGACCAATTGGTCCGAATACGCCCAAGAGTCTACCAATACATACATAAAAAAGAATAGATCAGATTTTTCACGAACATTTTCCAGAACAAAACCATGGAAGACTTTTTTTCACGCCTAATATTAACATCTGATCCATACATTTCTAGCCTGCGCAAATTACCTGGTAAGAAAATGAAATCATTGCTACCAGAAACAACCCAGTTATTAACTGCTCCAAGCTTCTCAACAAATGCAGGGAGCTCGGGCAATGCGTCGTCAGTTGAATTCACTGACTGTGAATAAGATTATTCTGGTGACGATGAATGAAGTTGTATGTAATCGAATGTATCACGATGACTGACCAGTTATTCGGAATGTGGCATTTTTTCCGTCAATTGCTTGTTTTTATAAGCGAATACATATTTATTAAGAAATACATTCTTAATAAAATAACGTATACAAATATATATATTTGTATACGTTATTTTAATCTCAATACTTTGTATCAACCTAATTTTAAGGAAAACCTTTGCAATGTGACAAATATAACGCCTTTTCTACACAAGTCGTACATATTGAATCCGTCATTTTGTCTTTCGAAATTTTGACTTCAGATTCGTAATCAGCAACTCCAACAACCCCCGAGTACAAACTTTCACACGAATTGAAAACTTGTCAGACTTTTGGCCGTCGTTTTGGGTTTCCGTCCCACTGTACGCCGGGATCAAGCGATAACTTCCATAGTTTTTTTTTTTCGAGGAATGTCTATTTTGTTATTTTACTGTTTATTCAATTAAACATATTCATAAAACTGACAGTTTTATAGTAGGTGAATAAACATAAAAAAATGTATTTAGACATATTTCATTTGGTAGTCATATCCGACCAATTTACTAATACTACTGATTAAAATGATCACATCCATATGCCGTCAAATCAATTTTTTGTGACGTACACTTTTTAGTTCATTTGATAACTATCAACAATTAAGACTCATAGGTCCTGTAATAATGGTAGTCGTTAAAAAAAAATGCCCCAAACACAACGACTTTCTACACCATGCACATCTGATAATGACTATATGATTACATCTAGGTATTTCACAATGTGTTTTCGATTCACTAAAACCAAAGGTAACAAGATTTTCAAAATGTTCTGCCTTCTTTATTGTAGATATATAACTACTTTTGTACGATGAATATTTGAAAAGATTAGAATACATCGGTGATGAGACTTGGTTGTGTGTAAGTGATTGTAGTTTAATTATATTATTCTTTAAGTGTAAATTTACATCAGAATCTAATAAAATTACGCTGTCTGAAAAATGTCGGATGAAATTCGTCCATACTCTAAACCAAAATAAATCAAGCGGTTGAATCTTTCCAGTTGTACTTTTTGGAATGATCATTGGGATTATATTCTTATCGAGAGGTATCGCTTCGTGAACAAACTTAGGGTAATGTTCACTCCAGGAGTCTATCAATAATATGCTATTCGTCCGAAAGAAAAACTTTTTCAATCAGGTTTGAAAATGTTCTGTTAAGATAAAACACATTTTACATGTGAAAAAACCGATGTTGTCATGAAACACATTTTATATTTGAAAAAGCAATGGATCATTCGTTGTTATGTGTGGATATACATACCAGAAGTATTTTCTCCTGATTTGAACGCTGATACAAAGACGTTTTATGCGTGAAATATTTATTTGTCTACTCTTGGTCCGAATTCACCCTTCGTCTCTTTCAAAACAATGAAAAGGTGGGAAAGTAATTCCCCGTCAGCGCTAATAGTAGGCTGAATCGTATAGCTGTGAGTTGTTGAAGACACTGACTGTACAACGCATTCAACTTTCTTTGTTTCTTCCGATGCTAGAGTTCGCGCCGAATGCATCTCGAGTTGAAGACCGCTTTGATCCGATTTGTACACATTTCCCGTTCCATACTTTTCGATCAGTGGTGCGACATCACCTATAATTTTTTCTGCATTTTTTCGTACAAGTTCTGGTCGTTCCACAGTTTGGCCCGTCACAAATTTATTGATTTGTGTAAATAAGATGCGATGCGGCTTTTGAAATTTGCATAGCCAATAATATGATACTGTAAATCGTACATCCTCGAAGCTTATATCCGTTTAGACCTGTAGCACCCACTTCTGAAGATCAATATAATGTATTGATCTTCACCAGCATCTAGAGCAGTTTTTATATTTTTCAATGTATGTGCAGAATTGCACCAGCTTTTCTCAGTAAGTACCACTTTTATTCAGTTGATGTGCCCAGCGCCGCGCAATTGTCGTTCAGACTTGACAATTCTATTTTTTTGTTCAACGGTTTTGAGGCTATGATTTTTGGTCGTACCAGATCACCAGTATCAAACTGATTTTTTTGTAATCATCGTTTAGCTTATCATCACTGGAACAGGCGTCAGAATCACCATCACCGGTGTGTTTTTGCCATATACTTTCTTCAACAGCGTTGGCTTCTAGCATGGAATTGATCAATTTTTTTCGAAATTTTCTACAAGTTCTATTTCCGCGTTGTCGACCGTAGCTTGTACAATATTCATAGCTTCAAATGTAGCTAGTCGATATTTGGTAACGTTGATTGGGGCTGCTTTTATTCTGATCAAAAATGTATTCAGCCTGGAGTCGAAGAATAAAAATGGTAACCATCTTATGCACCGAACGGTAAAACTGCAAGTTATTGTCAACTTGAACTTCAAGAGGTTAATTACACATTACCTCATAATTTATATATTCTTGATGAATTAATTGTGTATTCTGGATGAATTAATTATTGCAGTTATCCGAGAAAGCGTAATATGCAGATAAATAAAGATAGGTCTGTACGCTAGCGTTTTGTATACTCGCGCACCGCGCCTGAAATTAAATGCAAATATGCATGTATATGCAAACATAAAATGAATATCACAGATGGAATATTATAGCAGTGGTAGCAGTTTCAACGTAGTGGGTGGACTTTTTTTTTAAACTGCGAATAAAGAGAAATGCATAGGGGGTAGTTTACCCTCAAGACGAACGTAACATTTTTGAAACATGAGACAACATTAAATTGTAGCTTATAAGAATATTTTTTATCAGTCGATACATTTTAAACACAGAAAACAGATTTTTTTTAGGATTTTATAAAAGATATTCATATAAAGGTTGTTGCGCTTGATAAATAGTCTTGAAATATATTTAAAAAAATTAATTCATTTGAATTCGTTTTTAAGTATAAAAACTATAGTTTAAGGTAACGCCTCACAAATAGGTGGACTAGGTACCTCCATCACAACTCGGCAACGGCTTGTCTGAAACAAAAAAATCAAAGTTCATTAGATTTAGTATGATACCAGCTACAAAATGACCCTCAGATATAAAGTTTTGACAAAAAATTAAAAAAAGGCAAATCAAAAACGAAAAAAGTTTGAAAAAACGCGTTTGTTCGCAGTTTTTCGCAAAAAAGAATAAAAATCAAAACTTGAAAACCATCGAGGGTCATCTTGTTGCGAATCATGTTTACAATATATTGTTCAAATTTCAAGAAAATCGGTTTATTAGTTTTAGAGATACGATGGAGCTAGATTTTGAAAACGTTGTTTCGAGAAAAACGCGTTTGAAGTTTATACTACGAAAAACTCTTACCTAAACTCAATCAGCAATTCCTGCACCGTACAAAATCCCTTCCGATTGCTCATGATCGTCGATTTCTTCAAGTCTGGCTTGCTTTCAATTTTTTGAAATTTTTAAAGTGGACCCGCCCCTTAAATATATCACTCAAAATTTCCGCCGTTCTTACAATTTTCGACAAATGTCTAGCATGAGGCAGAAAATAAATAACTGCTGCTACGTGGAACAGCAACCGACCGTACTTTGGCCATTTGCACAATAACAACAGCATCTAGTAATCCCATTTACCCAATTCTCATTAGGACAATATTCAATAAAACAGCAAAACATTTTGGTATTTATGTGTCGAGATCTAACGTCAATCTTGAGAATATTTTCAGCAGTTTTCACATATTGGAGACACATTATGTTCATCCATCATTTCAGCTTAACAGGAAACTGCTTGCGGATGCCGCTATGAACCACTTAATAGTAAATACAAATCTCTTCCATTCATCTCCGGACAATCAAGTAGATTACTTGACATTATTTTTGCAAACGGTACTTTTCGACGCGCCCAAGGCTCTTTTTCTATGTCATTCGCTAACATATTAGCCTGATGTTTTTCAAGTTTCATAATAGACAATACTTCTTCTGAAATACCTTGATCAGAATTCAAGCATTTTCTGCACCTGTTATGTAGAAAATAAGCAATCCAACAGTAGGATTGTACATTTGGCAGTAACTTATTATCTAATTGATGATCTTAAAGAGCATACTTTCGTCTTATTGCCAAATGAACAGCTTCCACTGCCCAATGGACTTTTGCCACGAATCGATAATAGTTTGACTCACTTGTTGGTAGATTATGTTTTCCTTTTAGTGCTCACATTAATACTTCAAATCCCTGACGTTTTAAATATTCTACGACATCACTGTAACCATTGTCAAGTACGAAAACGTATTTTTTTTAAAGTAGTTTAATTATACCATTTGAATTTGACTAAATAGTTTTCAAATGTTCTGCATTATTTTTATTCACAGTTCGAATATAGACTTCGAATTGATAGGGTCTGTCATCAAAACAGCTTCAATCGTTGTCACCGACCATTACACACACTTTTTAATTTCACTTTCAATACCATGTATCAACTCTTTCAAACTTTTTTCGATTAAAAAAATTAAAGTTATATTAAAACGTTCCAAATTATCTAAAAATCATATTTTTTTTTCACCATGTTCCATCAATTTGAATTAAAAAAGCAAAAAATCCTGCGTATAAAGAGGCATGAAAGACGTATTCTGACAAAACTTAGTAATTGCATGTCTAAGGAAACGCATTATGAAAAATTATTTTATTTTTATGTATTTTCTTAAAAATACAGTTTTTGTTGTGAAGTCGGACAAAAAATCCGAAGTATTTTGCCCATTAGGACTTGGAAATAAAATGTATGATTAGCTTGTATAATACATTTCTTTAGTAAACCTTGGAGAACTCACATAAGTTCGCTATTAAATGACAATCGGAAGGAGATATCGGTGGGTTCAATTTTAGTAGCGGACGGATAAAAGCCCACTTCCTGCCTAAGGGAAAATACGCAAGTTCGAAAGTATTGTTGAACAAGACAGCTAATAATTGTGATAGCCTACGAAGAACATTATATATAGTAAACTCGGCTTGATTTGCTCTGATTAGACCCAGGGTTTCTAATTATTTTCATAGACGAGTTCTCCCCGGTATACTCATAAGTGGTTCCCTAAGACAAATGACACTAGTTTTACGTAGATCCGATGTGAGCTTATCTCTTTGTTGTCTATAGATGTCAAAATCCAGAACATTGCCGAAATGTTTCGCTAGCTTAAACCAGATTTTTTTATTTTAATTCGTACAGTAAAAGTGCGCAACGGTGCTTGTTTATCCAGAGATAGTAAGATTGAACCAGCCGTTTTACTCGTTAAGGGCCGAAATTGCAGTCAGAGGGCAGAAAAAACGAGCATTTTCAATATTTAAAAAAAATATTAATCAAGTTTGTTTTACAAAAGTGGTTACACAGACTTTTTAGGTTATATTTCAACTTGACTTGTACAAATTTTCAAAGAAAAATATTGATTATTTATAAAAATATCGCCATCTTTGTCAGACATGTAGTGCTTTGCGGTGACCATCATAAAATTTTACTGGATCATCTGAAATGGAAAAACCAACAAAAAAATCATTAGTTTAATAATAAATCTAGTCCTTAATTGAAGTTTTTTTAATTAACAAAATGGCGGCTGCCGACAGATAACTTTCAATTTTCGACCAAAAAATCGCCAGTTTATTGTTAAAAAAAATATAAATTTTCAACAAAAATGAAAATCTATCGATTAAGGACCAGTTTTTAATGCTATCAATAAGCACACCAAATTTCATAAAAATCCATCGAGTGGTTTTTTAATTATAGTGGTCACTTTTAATTATAGTGGACTTGAAAAACATAGTTTCGAGAAAAACGCGTTTAAAGTTTTTCGTTGTGGATACGGCATCATATGTTCGTAAAATGCTGAGCTCGATAGATAAAGCTAAACTTTCTTCATGCATTTTGATCCGCTGAATCCAAATATCACTATTTTTGCCGAAAAGTCGAGCATTCAATTGTTTACGGCCAATTGTTAAAACAATTTTAAAAAAAATTATTTTTTTTCGGGATGAATTATTTTGTTTCGGGAAGAATTATTTTTTTTTTCGGGATGAATTATTTTTTTTGAAACATTTTGGGCAATTTTAAAACGAAAGTATTCTTTATAAAATTTTGCTAAAGTTCATGGTTTTCGAATAATAATCTTTTGAAAATTTCTGAAAGAGTTTCCCATCTTTACACTCGATTTATGTATAGAAATACTAATTAAAAAATTACTTACATCGAATCATCAATTCCTGGGCATCAATAGGGCTTCTGCCGATGGGGAAGCTTCCAAAATATCAATTTGTTGTTGTCTTCGAAGTATTCTGCCTCCTCGGGTATTATCGTTTGCGTATTTGTCAGCCGGTACCTGTCATAGGGACCCCCGCCCCTTCACCAATTGTGCGATATCCTGGAAACTATTCATCCGATTGACTTGAAATTTTCAAGGAATATTTTCGAAACATCATACTTCAAGAAAATGTTTAAAAAAACGATTTTTTCAACATTCTGACTGCATCTCACCCCTTAACCTATGGATAGTGTCGCTGTTCACACTAATGTATGAAGCTTACTCCATGCGTGCAACGATCATTTGTTGTATGCATAAAGTAAGCTAGGTGAGATATCTAAGTATGATTACCTCGATTATTGTATCGCATTTGCAAAAATTGAGGTCGCGCACCATCCACTCAAGCCGACTCTGCGCAGCTGACGTAGCTTATTAGCTTATCAGGTAACCCTACAGTCCCTCCTTATTTCCAAGCATGCTCCGAGCCTGACTAGCGCTTCTATCACCATGCGCTACACCGACCGATATTTGGCACATTGTGCGGAGCTTTTGCATCTGTGGAGGTCCAGGTAATCGAGGTCACAGTGTAGATCTATCAATTGATAATAGCCGAATCTTCGACTCGTTCCTCGTAGGAGCGGACAGTGAGTATATAAATCGCTATACTAAGCGTTACTAACTATCCTAAGAGAGAGACACTTTGATTTGATTTGGTTTATTCATGCCCTAGCAAGCTCCCGGGGGAAGGCTATAACAATATTTTAAGATGATAATAATAATAAGGGTTAAGGGGTTACCCCCACTTGCGATTTTGAAAAAATCGATTTTTTTTATTGCATTTTTTCGAAGTATAAGTATCTGAGAATATGTCCTGAAAAATTCAAGTCGATCCGAACAAAATTGACTGAGATATGAGCGTTGAAAGAGAAGAATCTGTTGTGTAAACGACCGGCTAATTGAAACTTTAAACGCGTTTTTCTCAAAATGGCATTTCTGAAGTCGGTGACCAAGATTACTCGAACACTAATGAACCGATCTTCTTGAAATTTTGCAGGCTTATTTAATACATAAAAATATAGTCTTTAATCGTTCGATTTTTTTTTTCGAAACAAAATGGCCGTTTTATAGCCAAAAAACGGCCGTTTTTTTTTTTCGTTAAAGTCGAACCATTAACTTTGACTGTCCGCCATTTTGTGAAAAATGAATATTTTGTAAAATCCTTCGATTAAAGACTAGTTTATAATTATATTTGACTAAATCCATCCGCATTTTTTTTTCAGATGATCCACTTCGCCGCAATGTTGGTCACCGCAAACCGTGTATATAAAAACATTATTTCATTGACGGCCATTTGCCACTAAACAATGTAATATTTTTCAATAAAAAAATTACTGAAAGTTCTTCAAGATGTGTTCTTTAAGATGTTATATTGATCGATTAAAAAAGTTTTGTAGTTTTCTTTAAAAAAATTCATGAAAAAGGCCTTTTTTGCGCTACAAGTGGGGGTAACGCCTTAAGAAAACAATAGTCATAGTCGTAGTTGTAATGGTCACATTACTGATAACAAAATTATAATTGGGGGGGGGCGCAGGAGAGAGCTAGTAACATGTACACTACTTATGTTAGATACGTATATAATGTATAAGGTATAAGGTTAAATATACGTACTTTCTTCGTGACTCACACCCGAATTGCCGATGACATTATCGCTCTCTCCCTTACTCATAAGAGACGCCTAAATTGTCGGTCGTGCATTTTTCAGCTAGCAACATTCCCTTCAGCGGGCGCACGAGGTACCTGTACCTGTTCGTAACAATTTCCAATCCCCTAGAATTTCCAATAACTATCGATCGAGAAGAATCACCGTAAAGACGCGCACACTCGGCAATCCTCCTGAGAGGGAATACAATTTTAATTATATCGTTAGTGGTGAAAATAATAGCGCGAAGATTGCTTCGTTATATTCAACGAAAGTCGATATGCAGCGGTGAATTTGGAGAGTCTGAAAGATTTCTCACCAATGAATTCTATTAGCAACTTAATTACACAAAGTTTAATTGTAACATGCGTAACGCATTAGATAAAGGGGTCTTCTGACTTTAGACGATAAAAAACGCTATTTTCATGGTGTTTTTTATGGGTTTATATTATAGATATTGATATAAAAGTTGTTACACTTAATAAATATACTTTTGAAATACATTAAATTTTTTTAAATTTATTTATGTAACCCAAACAAACTTTAAACGCGTTTTTCATTAAACAACATTGTTCGACGGCTTGTGGATAACATCTTCGAAACTACTGAACCGATCTTTATGAAATTTTGACCAAATATTCTTTACGACTATAGCTATAGCGCATATCAAGGATTAAAAAAAATTATATTTACTATTTTTTTACAAAAAACCGTAAAAAAAGTTTCTTTTTGCTTTTTTGAAAAATGTCCCGCATTTTGTTATTTTTGCATGTATCAAAAATCGTATGATATGCACTATAGCCATTACCATACTGAACCCAAAGCCGTTTGATTTTTATGTTTCGGATGCTCCATCTCCGAGCTTTCATCAACAGCGCAGACCTACAATGTTTTAGGACATTTGTTAACTACCACTTTCGTCTAGAAAATAGTGACTTGTATAAATAGATTTTAAAAAATGGTATGTACTTCGAAAGTGTCACATCCGGAAGGGGTGAGACCATAACTTTTCGTTTCCCTCTTTGTTGCGTACGCCTAGCGCAATAGCACGGTATGGGGGTAAAAAGGGAGATGCGTGAAAGGAAGAAATTAGGTGTCAAGTGCCCCCATGGTTAGGGGTTGTGCGAGTGACTTCGACAGGTACATCTACACTTTACTGACTTTCATTTATTTCTAAGTACCGTCCATTTAGGCGATCAGAGATATGAGGAAAATGCAGTTCGGCGGATTAAGTGAGTAGTACAAAAAATGGTACAGTTAGCTTACGTTTGTCGAATGGTGGTCATTTGACCTGGGACGAAGGGCGTTCGCTCTAGGCCCGATACGCTGGTGGTACAATAGTAGTCGATGGGACGCACACACTCTGTGTTTACAATGTTTTCTCGGATGCCTCGGTGAGTCGCACATAGGGTTGCCAACCGGCCGGAATTCCGCCGGCCTAGCCGGTAATTTTGGTCAAAGTCGTCATTTTTGGCACAAGGCCGGCAAAAATCAGTCGACCGGGAATTGTACTTTTTTTCAAATGACATCGATAAAAATTAGAATTTTTTTTTTCAATGAGCAGTGGCAGTGATTGATAATTTTTTTTTCTCGACCCGTCTGTCACAGTCACACCTTACAGTCACTTTGTACTGGCGCCACCTGCATGTAGCGCTATAAGACTACAACTGTTACAAGTACAAGTGTACAAAACCCAAGTGTCCAGATGACGTTGCAGTCATCGTGCCTATTGCTGTATTCACGTTATTTACATTCGCGAAAATTGTGAGAAAGCATATATAGTAGTTAGCAGTCTAGCACTAGCAGTGTCAAGTGTTTACTGTTCTCGGAAGCTCTCGGAAAGTTGGATCTGGATTTGCAGAACGTAGATGCATATGGTGCTAATAATACTTCGGTCAATTACGGAAAGAATTGTTCTGTATACAAGAAACTGAAGATATAGAATCCAACCATCGTAAAGGCCAACTGTAATGCACACATATTACATAACGCGGTAAAATACAGTCTCAAAAAACTCAGTTTTCACGCCGAAACGTTGGTCTTGAAAGTCTTCTGCGAATTTTCATGTAGCGCTGAAAAAGTCGCTGCATTGCAAGAATGTTTTGAATTCGCTCAAGAACAATACCATCAAGTACTTCGACATATTTCGATTCGGTGGTTCAGCCTGCACAATGCGGTGGGTGGGTATCAAAATATCGAAGGACCAAATATAGATCGACAAATATTTCGAAACAACAGAATTATGAACTCTCAAAATAACGAAGGTTTAATTATTCGAAATTTTATGTTTTGATCGAATAAAAAATCGAATGACTATAAAGCAAAGCATCATTTATTCGAGAGCACACTTATCTGAAAACGTATATTCAGATCGTCTGTAATTTGAGACATACAAATATAGATTCGAACAATCTATAACATTCATATCTCCGAAACAGAAAAAAGCGAGTATCTAATATTCGTAATGCTGCCTATAGCGAAAAGCAATACATCGAGACGCAAAATATCGATGGTCCGAAATGGCGAATGCCAAAATGGCGAACATGGTATGGATGCCGTCCCGGCCGACCGCTAACGCTATCTACGGGTGGGGGTAAAAATGTCGAATGACCAAATATAGAACGACAAAGATTTCGAAACGACAGAATTATAAACTCTCAAAATAACGAAGGTTAAATCATTCGAAATTTTATCTTTCGACTGATAAAAAAATCGAATGACTATAAATCATTATTTATTGGAGAGGTAATTTATTCGAAAACGAATATTCAGATTGTCTGCAATTCGGAACATAAAAACACAGAATCGAAAAATGTAGAACACCCATACCTCCGAAACAGAAAATAGCGAGTGCCTAATATGCGTAATACCGTCTATGGTAAAAAGCAATATATCGAAACGCAAAATGTCGATGGTCCGAAATGTCGAACGCCGAAAGGTCGAACGGCCAAAATGGCGAACGTGGTGGGGCCCGTCACGTGGGATGACTGCCTTACGATATTTTAGCCTACAGACCGCCAGCGCCATCTCGCAGCTTCACTCTGAGGCGCAAATGACGTATTGCTCGATTCGCCATTCGGGCCGTTCTACATTTTGACCCTCCGCGATTTCAACGACTCGACTTTTCGGCCGTTCGCTTTAATGATTTTCTGCATTGTGAACCATCGCCATTTTTTTTTAATTCGGAGAATTGTCGTCTCGAATTATTTGGTTTTATGCATACAGGCCCATCGATTTTATGTTTTTCGATATTTTATTAAATCTGATTTTTGTTTTTCGCTACATATCAACTTCCGCGATGTTCATATTCGTAATTGTTATTTTCGACTTCACAAACTCTAGTAAGATTGATCTATCTATATTCGAACATTCGTCATGTTCGAATTCAACATTTTGGCCCATCTACATATCGATCGTTCGACATTTGTCCCCCCACCCGACAACGATGGGCCCTACCGCGTATGACTGTGAAACATAAAAGATCGGAGCAAGCCGGAATATAGAGGGGCGCATGCACCACCGTCTGTGGCCGCACACTTGCTTCTACTATACTTAGCAGGAACGCCCTTTTTCCGCGAAAACTCAGGCAATTCTTGGAATGCTTCTTTAAAGATTGGTCACAATATTCTCAAGACATTGAACTATCGATTTATAGAAAGAAAAAAATCAATTTTTTTCCAAATTTGTGTATGGTCTCCCCCCCCCCCCCTCTAAAAATAGGTCTCACCATCTCGTTATTCACCTCGTATGTCGTTTTAAGAAATTTGGTTTTATTGTTGTTTTTATGTGCACTATTTTTATTTATCCACGTACACGTATACCCTTAGTACTAATAGACAAAAAAGCGCGTGCGAGCACAAGAACTGAAGGGGAAAGAAGCTAGACAAAGAAGAGAGAGAGAGAGAGAGAGAGAGAGAGATCGGGTAGGTCTGAAGGCGTGTTAAAATGTAAAGAATTGCCCGTGGGGCTGAGTGTAGACGCTGGAGATTTTGAAAAAAATTCATAACGTACGGAGATATATTTATTACCTTCCGATACGACGTGCCCTCGCTTCGAAGGCTCGCCATTGTATATTAGTAAGTGTGCGTGTATGTGGGCGCGTTATTGTAGATCGTTTCTCCGGTTTTCCATCCGTTTTTTCCTCCCTATACTCTTTTTCCCTCTATCCCTTTATCTCGTTCCCGCAAACACTTTGCCTATACCACACGTCCAGGCACACGTAACACTCGAGAAAATCCAATGAGGGCACCTCGCGGCAGCTACATGTTATGGGAACGGTCCTCAGATCTTTTCTGTTTTTCTCGTTTCTTCTTCTTTTCCTTTTTATCTTTACCCTTTTTCAGCATCCTTTCCGTCCGGTCTTCCTATCTCACCTACTTCTCGTTCTGCCTCTTTTTCTCGCGCTCTGTTTTTATGCCGCGTTGGCTCTCTCTCTCTCTCTCTCTCTCTCTCTCTCTCTCTCTCTCCCTCTCTCCCTGGCTCTCGCTGGCTCTCTCTCACTCTCTCTCTCTTTTATTTTCTCACAACGTTCACTACCTCGAGGCGTTACCACATTGTTTTCAAGCGACCAGCGGTAAACTACTCTATCCCCGTGTACTTATCGCCTTCACTGGGATCCCTGGCCGCTTTATTCTGTACCGTCGTTCAAGCACGGCGGCTTTTCTCTCGCTGCGAAACGAGAACAACGCTGCGGAACGAAAGAGGAACATTCTTTTCGCCCTGGTCACGTTCCGGTGTTTCGCCATGCGAAGGGAATACTTCGACATTCGCTTTGCTCATTTTCTTCGCATTCATTGTAGCTTTACGCTACCATGTAAGCGCCGCCATAGTAGCCACTGCTTCCCATCACGGATAGACCGAACGACCGTTACATGACTCTTTTCTTCTTTTTATTTTTGTATTGTCGTAACGACCGAAAATTCTGTGCGAAATTCGTGCCTTTCGAATGTCTACTCCGTTCTAGCAAACTATTAGCTGCAGAGCGAGTCACTTGCCTCGTTACGATTTTTACGGTTGACTGGTAGTCATGACAATTCGATAATAAGAATCTCAGAATTAGTTTGTTTAATTACCTTGGGTCTCGCTGTAATATGAAAAAATCGCTACGTCATCGTACACAAAATTTACATCGACGAAGCGTTCATTCCGAACGTTAGAGCTCGCTTATACTAGGTCGACTGCCCAAGGCAGTAGTCGACGTCAGCGTGCTTTCGGAATTGCCATGTCGACTGCTGCCTTCGGCAGTCCTGGCGAGCCCTAAGAGAAACGCGTGTCTGGCCAAGCCACCTCTGTTCTACGGTGTAGCATACGCGAATAAATGTGCCAAAGTTTTCGATGAAACATAAAAATGCAAATAACTGAACCGCCGATTATATAAATGTAGAAGAAAAATTAACGGTTGACGTTTCATTTATCGATTGAAAAAGTAGTGCGTCCACAGGATGGTCTCCTAAAAAATCTTAGCCAGAAGGCTGAATTCCAGCTTGTCAATCGACAGTGTCTGAACACGCAGGGACTCTTCGTGACTTTAGACATTTCTATGAAATTGCGGTATATTAACGAAGAAAATTAGTCGGTTTTTCTTTCGTCAAGTAATGGTTTTTTGGGACATACATGTTCGGTGCTACTCAATGGGAAAAAAGTGGATGATTTCAAGCCATGCACCTTCCGCTGAAAACGAACTAGTGGCTCGCCAAACTGCGAGATTTCCACTCCATGAATCGTTCAACAACATACTTCGATAAACATAATATTTTTCTCCAAAAGGAAATAACGAAAAGGATCAAACTCTCGATTGCGCTAATGTAGGTGACAGATGAACCTACTAATAAAGTTAATTCATCTTAAAAAAATATATCGTTTACATGGATTCGAACTAGGGTTGCCAACATTCAGAATATGTTCTGCCGGCCGGTCGGAAAGGTGGGGGAAGGCGGGCTATATAGCCCTGAAGGATTACAGATTAAGGTACTTTTATCGTTATGTCGTTTTCTTAAGATTTTGTTGAAAATTTGGATAAATCTTCTTTGATGTCATATGCACGTTTGTAATGAATTTTTGGACGAAAACTCAGATATTTATTGGTAAAAATCACAATTTTCGGTACTCTGTCGTAAGACCCCATGCTAAAGGTTTATATTTTCATCAATAAATATTTTGGCTTCTACTCGGTGAACCCTTCTAAAACTTTACATACGTTTGTATGCAACATCAATGAAGCTTTATTTAGTTTTTCAAAAAAATAAAGAAACAAATTTTCGCAATTTTTGTAATTATACAGCAAGTACATATTATCTTGGATGATCTTGATTTTGGAGTATGTTGTTCTTTAGTCAATTTGCAACATTTTTCTCAATTAACTTAAGCCCGCAAACCATTTGGTATGTAAGAAAAACTGAAAAAAATGTTTCGATTTGAATGTCACGATAGAACTACCTTCAATGGATTAGTGGGAATGATGGGGGATAAAGTAATAAATGAATATTGTTAATATATTAATAAACCTTTATTTATATTTAATATATCACAGTAATATAAACAATTTAATATATCAACGAAAATAGAAACATCAAATTTTACGAATGGAATAAACGTTTGATTCTTAAGCTTTTTTTGGTTTAAAACTGTATTTTTGCTCAGATCTTGCAGCTTGAAGCAATTGAGTATTATTTCTGATATTTTTGTGAAACTCTGAACATACCTTATTTATGTTCAATTTCACACACAGTTCTGCTTTTACCATGTCAGAGGACAGCCGATTTCTTTCATCGGTCCAAAGATTATTCATTATACTGAATACACGTTCTACGAACGCATTAGTGCATGAAATTGCAAAAAACCGTTTTGATAACTTTTTCCAAATTGGCTGCGTCAAGTCCTCGTAAAAACGTACACCATTTCGGTGAAATTCGAGTATCCGTATCATGTGCCGTCAACGCAGGAGAAACCTGTTTAAACGCAGACAATTCGTCGAAAACAGCGCCACCGTCGATCTAACAAACATCGAGCGTACATATATATATATATATATATATATATATATATATATATATTGTGACCGCAAAATCGAGGGAGCTGGGGGAAAAGGATCGAGAGAGTCACAAAACTCCCCTCCTCCCGTCCCGACAATTTATATAGGGCGCCAGCCGAAAATCGGCTTGTCGGGATGAGAAAAGGGAACGCAGTGTCCGGCCAAACTGCAGCCTCGTGGATAAGGTAGAGGGGATGGGTCAGGTGTCAATCACGCGCGGCACGAAAAATTTATCGTCAGGGGATTTATTTTATCCTTCGTCAACAATTTCCCCTCCTTCGCAAGGAACACGGGACAAAAATCCAAAACAGAAATAAATGCAATACGCGCGAAATCTCGCGAGATGACTACTCTCGCGCGCACACATACACACACACCAATTCCGACCGGGGCCTACACACACACACAATAAACGTCGAGCTCGTTTTGGCCTCTCCTCTCTCCCCTACCGGCCACACTAATATTATAAAACCGGGCCCCCGCTAATCGGTTACCCGGCCGAGCGTTAAATAAAAGACAGAAATATCCCGGAAAATTACCCCGGTCGTTACTTACGTGGACGGCGATGCTCGGCAACCTCTCCCCCACGACGAAGCCGGGATAAATCCCCACACTGGGGAAAGGGGCACCCGGTAGATGCCGTTAAAATGGACGGGAGTCCGCACGGGTTCGAACCCGCACCCCGATGATAAGCGGGAGGCTTGTTCTCCGTGAAGACGTCCTGACTTGAGGGTAATCTCTTCCCCTTTCCCCGTGCTCAAGCCCCGCCGCAGGCCGAGGGATCACCGAGGACGACACGTCCTAATTCTCCACTCACACGTTCACTCACACTTTTTACGGACTAACGAAATATTCGAGCCGAAGCTCGTCGCGACACGAAATTGAGCTTCCCGCGCGCAACCACGACGCGATTTCCCGACAATACGTGCTAGCTGCGTGAGACGGGTTTTAGACTTTACAAAAACGCGATAGAGGCCGTGGCCACGAACAAAAGGCACCCGAGATCGAGGATCGACCACGCGGTCAGAGATCTACGCGGTTTATTGCTACGGGCAACGCTGAGCTCACCGTGAGAAAATAAATGGCCGCTTTACGCTAGTCGTCCTACGTCCTTCCGGCTCGGTACCTCGCGAGAAGCTGTCCGGCCTGCCGGCCGGCATGCGAGACGCGTACCCCTGCCCCTTCCCGCTCCTCGTCTTTTTCTCTAGCTTCGCACGAGAGGGCAGTCTCGTGCCGATTGTTTCGGGAGTTCGCCTACGATCCTAGCGCGAATTTCGAATTTCGTAACTCCCGGAACGAAAGAATGAAATCCGCGCGCTAGCTCTCACGAATCTCGGGTCTTGGCGGGAACAATAACCGCAACCCTTTTCATCCTCCGTGTTACACGAGCTGAGAGAAACCTCGCAGGGGGGGGGGGGAACGAAAAGTCTGCGCGTGGATCCGGCCTCGATAAAATACTGTCTCCGGATGACGAGGGAATCGCGGACGCAGGAGTTTTTTCGCGGGGATCTTATCCTCCCCGAGCGTCCAGCCGCCTACGAGCCTCTCGCGCTTTCTCGATCCTCAGCCCAGAGCGAAAACTCGACTCCGCCATCATCGGTGTCCCGGATGTTTTCTTTCTTGCCGGCGCGTGCTTCCTCCCGCGGGAGAAACCTCGGCATCGGGTTTACATTACATAATAAAGAAAAAAAAATAAAGAGAAATACAGACGAAATTAGTAAATAATATACAACTATTCAGGACCCTACGGAATCGCGTCGTGGCGGCGATGGTGGCCCCGAGCCGGAGGACGCCCTCGCCACACCAAAGGGCCCGGCGGGCCAGCGGAGTGTTACCAAAAAAAAACACGTTACAATATATATATAATGAGTAACGATTCGCCTTTTGCTTCTTCGTGGAGGAAGCTTCCCGAGATTTAGTGCAGCACTAAAAGCTTCCTCTATGAGAACGCCAAAATTAAAAATATAGCTCCTCATAGAGGAAGATTTGAGCATCATGCTAAATCTCGAGGAAGCAATTTGCAGCGTATTTTTTTCAAATTTTGCAACTTTCGAATATCCTATACAATAACACAATTGATGTAGCCTGAAACACTATAAAAAAGACTGTGGTCAAAGCATGTAGCCGAAATTAACCAGAAATCTTAAAAAATCTATTTGAAACTATACTGGAACTGGATGTGTAAAGTCTAAACATCAAACTTTGATTCCAAAATATGCAGAAATATCGACGATGTCATCGAGACTCGGCAATATTCCATTCAGGCTCAACGTATCAAATTTTTTGAAAATCGATTTGTTATGATCGAACCTTTTCTTGAGGTATTCCAATACTCGTTCGTATGCATATAAGGCTTCGTTTCGAATTGTTTGTTACTATTCGGAAATAGTTAAATACGGCAGAGCCTGCTGTACATTGAATCCAATAAACTCTTGCTCCTTGCGCGTCTCGAACTGATTTTTCACGTTGAGCATTATCTGATACAGTTCCGGGGCTTCTAGAGTTTTCTTCTCCAGAGTTTTTATGGCACTTTTGAAGATGGTCAGGAAATGGTGGACGAAGTGTATATAACACTCTGGAAGTGTTAATCGTGTCTTCAATTCGTCGGTTTGGTCTTTTATAAATATCCAAACACGTCGAACGCAATTTTTTCGCCCGAAATTTTATATATACATTGGAAATTATTTTCGTAACAAGATTTCAAATTATTATATAACTGTAGTACTCGAGTAATTAATTATATCATTCATATACTCATATATACCTTCTTATAGGAAATAAGCCTTTATGCCATTCAAATTCTTTAATAAGCGTTCGACCGCATTGTGCAGGCGCAACCACCGAATCGGAATATGTCGAAGTACTTGATGGCATTGTTCTTGAGCGAATTCAAAATATTCTTGCAATGCAGCGACTTTTTTAGCGCTACATGAAAATTCACTGAAGACTTTCAAGAACAACGTTTCCACGTAAAAACTGAGTTTTTTGAGACTGTATTTTGCCGCGTTATGTAATATGCGTGCGTTACAGTTGGCCGTTACGATAGTTGGATTTAATATCTTCAGTTTCTGGTATACAGAATAATTCTTTCCGTAATTGACCGAAGCATTATCAGCACCATATGCAACTACGTTCTGCAAATCCAGACCCAACTTTTCGAGGGCTTTTACTATTGTATCTTTAATACTTTCGGAACTTTCATCTGATTCTTCGTAAAAATCCAGAAGGTAATCGCGCGAACCTTATGTTGGGTAAGCAAGAATTTCATTTTCAATTAAAAACACAATATTCAATTACATTGGCTGAAACGTATTTACTTAAAATAAATTGTAGATTATAAAATATTAATATTCAAATTACCTTCTTCATCAAGGAATCGAATGGCCAGTAGAAAAAATTTCTGACTGCCTTTATTAGATGCATCCGTCGCGATAGAAAACGGTAAATTCCCTGCCAGAATTTTTGATACGATGAACTCGATTGCATATGGACATATAACGTTCTTAACAATAAACTCCATTTTAGTCCTTCCCAATTGAATCTTGGGAGCGATTACTGAATCAGAATATATTTCACCATCCAAATTTGCCCCTATAAAATAGTGAAATGAATATATATCGTGGTAATCGTATTACTGTTGTCATCAAGATTAACAAAAAAAAATATTTCATTTATTTTTACGATCACAAAAACTTGTTCCCAACTAGTGAGATATTGAGATATGCAAAAATAAGAGATCGAAAATCGAAATGCAAAACGTAATATTTTTAATAATAAAATACTTACCGCAGTCACTTGAATTATAGGTCAAACCATGCTTTACGGTATGAAACACTTTGGTTACTTCTATTGCTGTTATTTTGTCTAGTAGCGTTGAATCCTTCTTGGAAAAGAATGTTGTTACGGACTTCGAGATTAAAAATGCTTTCATGAGGTTTTTGTGTTTTTCGCCAATTGAGTGTCTTCTGACTGCATTGACGCCGTCGAATCTGATGGAAAATGAACTGTTGAAAACAATGCATCGGGTGCAATTTTCATCATCGTTGCTCGCTAGCCTGCTCTTAAATTCATGCATTTTTATCCAATCCTTGTTGCAAATGCAATTAAGGTAAACGACGTCTGGAACTCGACCCCTGGACTATTACTATATTTAACCCACCACTGCAGATCCCCGAAATCGATATTTTATTTTTAGACTTTTGGCCGTCGATGGGTAGACTTGTGGGTTTCCGTCCGACTGTGCGTTGATCTATCTACTGAAATCCAACGAGAAAATTTGATGGTGTCAACCATCGCGTCATCAAACTTCACTTTAGACATCTCGGTTAATGGTTCGGTGCCGGGACATTGTTTGCACGTACTTGAAAAACATTCTACCGTGGGGTCTTTGCATACTATGAATTTCAAGCAATCCTTGAAATCATTCAGCGGGACGATCCAGTCTGAAGTGAGCTGTCCGATTCTGCAAGCATCGAGCTTCAGTTTAACATTGTGGTGTGAAGTACAAACGCACACAGTATGTGTACCACTCCGCTCCGCTAGAACGCAGAACGGTGGTCGTAAAGTAGCGAATCGTGAAAATCCAATTTTCATGTCTGGATGCTTGTCTCGAAAATTTCGATACACCTCTTTCAGATTGCAGAGAACTAATCTCTTCTGCATTCCTTAGCGCAGGCCTTAACAGAGGACTGCCTTAACTACGGTTGCTTAACAGAGACGAAATCTTTTTTTCCTGCTGGGATACGACTATTCTCGTCGTCGAGATAAAATGCTTGTACTGTTGTCGAAGTGGCTGAATCTAGTACATTTTCAGCTTTGGCAGTAGGCGTTGATAAAACTCCCGTTTCAGAGTATAATTGTTTAGACAGAGTTTGCGGCAAAACAGTGAGAAGCTGTATTTTATCTCGACGAGAAGTCGTTTTCTTATCAAATTTGTCGTAAATTTGCTGTATCATCCCATCGTACAGCCGACATTTATTTTCCTCAACTGTCTTTGCAGATTCATTCAAACCAGTTTTCAAAAATTCGTTTACCTTCCCAATAACTTTCTGCTTTTTAGCAGAAGAGTATTTAACGATGTGTTTATGTTTCTTCGAAATTGGCGACTCATCTACGACTTCGAGCAATCTTTGAAGTCTACTATTGTGACTGGAAATTGCGAAACTTTGATATGATGAAGTTGCTTCAGACTTTCCTTCACTAACTAACGAATATTAAGAATAACCTCCAGGTTGAGTTGTGTGATTTTCCGCGTCACTATCATCTCGAGATACCGATCTGAGTTGATTTGTAGCGAGATTACCAGCATCGCATTTTGCTGAATGTTCAGGATGAAGTTGATTCATAGCGACATCAATAATATCCGATTTGTTAGAAGGTCCAGGTTGACTTATGGAAAATTCGATGCAATTCGATTTATTTGAAGATTCAAATGCACTTTCCGGTTCTGGTCCACATCGAATGTTTTCAATTTCTTCATTCGGTAGCGGAAGTCCATGCGAGGCCAGAGATTGACATTGTATTGTCATTCGACATTGTTTACAAAGATAAAGTCACCAGTTTCATGCGCGCACGCTTGTTTTTGAGATTTTTTTTTGTTGAACGGCAAATGAACCAAGTGAACCGTCTATGTTTGTAAAATGTAGACTTTTTCGAGTTGTTCATTAAACAGACTGTAACTGTGATGAACCAGCTGGTTATCACGGTTCACGCGGACTATGAAGAGAGGCAGTTCCGTCGACCAGACCGTCCGAACGGGGTGCATCGCCCAATCATGTGCGGGTATTGTGTCCCGACCAACGCACCAATCAAATGCCATGAGATTCTTCCAACTAAGTACCGATAAGCGGTGTCCAGTTCTGACGAAACGAGATCCTATGAAAAGGAAGCGTCGACTATTTACAGAGTAACTACACATTTAATTTTTTAATTTAATTTAATTTAATTTAATTTAATTTAATTTAATTTAATTTAATTAAAATTTCACCGAACATTTCTCACATGTTCAACTATGTTCAGTAAAATTTTTGATAAAATTCAGTAGACCCTGAGGGCCGAAAAAAATAAAAACGGGTTTTTTCTCTGTTTTTTTGGCTATACATTTTTCCCTACAAATCGGATTAATATTCCATTGGCTTTATTGAAAAGAGCACTTTTTTCGATTAAAAAGCGCTGGTCAGATTTAATTTTTGCTGTATTGACACTTAAGGGACACACAATTAAAGGTATGTAAAATATTTTTTTATTTTATTTTTCGATTAGGACTTAATAAAAACCAAGTCTCAATTGAGGTTAAAAACTATATGGAAATGTTTTTATATGATATAAGAAAACGATTTATTAAAGGACGAACAATTTTAAAACCCCCGGCCAAAACCTGTCTCGCTATGCATGAAGTACCCCATGTATAGCAGGCAAGATAGCAGTCAGCTGTCGAACTGCGCGAGACGAGTCTTAAACGCGTCACTCTTTGCGCTGTTAAACCTTTTGTTAATCAACTCTCAAAAGGGCGTACGTCCTATGTTTACGACGAGCACATTGACTTTATTCGTTTCAACTAAACCGCGATTGTGGGCTCACTGATTTGGGGGGGAAAAACGCGTTACTTAAGGTATGCCTTAATTTGCCTGATTCAATTGGTGTCAGGTGATAGTCACGCAACGGGACGTCCCGTTTCCTCCAGTTTCCTGATTCAGCTAGCGTCAGGCGATGGTCATGCAACTGGACTTACGTCTCACTTCAATTCGCCTGACCCAACGAGCTTCAAGCAATCATCACGTAACTGGACTTATACAATTTGGCGCTAAAAACGTGCCTAACCGTATCTAGTCAAATGCAAGAGTGACACGAGAGAAGTGTGCGCCAATTCAATCGGTTAATGCATTTTCACGTATAACGACTACATAGTAAATTTGAGATGGGAAAAAAAGCGGAAGAAAATAGCGCACCGACTGCGTATGCGGGAATGGCGGAAGAAAAAAAAGAAGGTTTAATACAACAGCAGGTTAGTATAACAATTAATTTTTTCTATGACGTTCATAATTTTTAGGGGCAGTAGAAGATCGATGTCATAACCTCACAAATTTTCGAAATCCGTTCTCTCAGCGGCGGTTGAGTTTGCAATGAAAAATCGAACATCAGTCCCTTTAGAATTCATGCGTCACGTGGTACTTTGCATTGAATCGATGAGTGTAAATTTAATTTTATCTAAGACTATACATAAATCATACGCCAAATTAGATATGAATTGGTCAAAATATTTATTTTATGATACATTCGACAGAGAACCGGCACGTGCGCCGCTATCATTTTTCTAAGAGGAGAAAGGAGACAGACAGTGTAGACCAACCAAATAATGGTGAGTCGACAAAGTAGTTCTGTATGGTGAATGTGATACCATCGGTGCAGGTTACAGGAATGCGTAGCCCAAACAAATAATGGTAAGTTCACAGCGTAGTGCAGTTCAGTGAACGCAATGCCATCGGTGCAGGTTAGTCCATTCGGAATGCACTTTGAATGGGCATTACATTCACTGGACTGAACTACGCTGTCAACGTACCATTATTCGATTCGCCTACGCTGTTTGGGCCAACCTGCGGCAATAGCATCAAATTCATCAGTGCGAAGTTAGCCTGGACAGCGTAGGTAGGCTTTACATTCATTGAACTGTAGTACGCTGTGAACTTGCCATTATTTGGTTTGTCTGCGCTATCCGGGCTAACCTGCACTGATGGCATCACATTCTTCTATACAGGTTAGCCCGGAGGGCGTAGGCCAACGAAATAATTTTAAGTTCACAGTGTAGTTCAATCCAGTAAATGTGATGCCATCGGTGCAGATTATTCTGATGAATTTAGTAAGCGCGATGCCATCGGTGTAGATTATCCTGTTCTTTAATAAACATGATGCCATCAGTCCTGGTCAGTCCATTCAAAATGCACTGCGAATGGCCATTACATTCATTGAACTGTACTACGCTGTCATGTTGCTATTATTTGGTTTGTCTACACTGTCCGGGCTAACCTGCATCGATGTCATAAAGATATATATATAGTGCATACGTCATATAGATATACAATCTTGGCCAAAACTATACTTTTGGCCAAGGTTGTATGTGTAGACATTGAATCTTAAGTGGGATACATATTTTCGAATGTTTCAGCGGCTGTTATCTCGAAATATAAAGAACATGGCATTGGCCTTCTTTCGAAACAAATCGGACATGTCGTTGAATCAGTCTTCAATTCCGCAAAAGACTGGGACAAATGTCGAGGGGTGCAGAAGAACCAGCACCAGAAGGAACAATGTGATGTTCCCTAAACATCTCTGCCCATAAAAACTTTATAAGCTTTAGTCAACTTCATTTCTAAGGTTTTTGCCTTGTTTTTTAAGTTCCTTCAGTTTTGTGTGGAAAACATCAAAGTTGCTTTCGTGTTTTTTCTATAAAATATAAAACAAACTTTTTTTATTACCCACATACAAAACATCACAGACAGACGGATGTACCTCATTTGACAGCATATGTACATCATCACTGCGGCATAGAAAGTCTCATAGCTGTGTATCCCTCATGAGTGCTCCCGTTGATGTCATATTTGCATCACATGATGATTCACAATAATACATCCAAATGAAGCAAAGTTGTTCTCACGCGAATATGGATGCAGTGAATTCATCAGACTAGCAAATTCGACTCACGAATATCTAACAATAAGTAAGTGCATATGGGAACTATGCTGTGCTCATACGGAGCTCATATTAGCGGCATGGCGTGACGTAACTATGCTGTGTTCATGCGGAGCTCATATTAGCGGCATGGCGTGACGTCACTATGCTGTGCTTATATGAGTGTCATAGCGTGAAAAATAAAAAATCCAGAAATGTTGATTAAACCATCTGGTAGGATTTTTATATCCGCATATGCTTTATTTATGTTCCTGCCTATATGATAAATGGATTAGAACGTATTCTGTCTAGTTAACTGTTATACCTACCTACGGTTTGAACCTACGTCTTCTAATTTGAGAGCTGAGCGCGCTACCTACCTAGCCATTCGAACACTTGTGCAAACTTCCTTTGTGTCTGCCTATTTGTACCATTCTGGATTTGTATGCATATCGCAGTCATATTGCGCTCATGGGATGTATCACTGACAAATATACATATTGCCATCATAGGATGTATTACTGAAAAACACGCATATCGCCGTAATATTGCGCTCATGGGATGTATCACTGAAAGGAAACGTTGGGAGGTCGATGTCTCCGATTTCGATGAAATTTGGCATGCTTGTAGAATGGGTAAAAAAAGGCGACACATATTTTTTTATACCGGCGGAACCCGATTTTTAAGGGTTGAAAAGCACCCTTGAAAATGGGGGTGTTTTTCGTTTTTCGTCGATAACGTTTTAACGGTACGAGATATGAAAAAACTTCAAATTGCAACAATGTTTATTTTTTCGTGTACTATACATTGGAGATGTGAACAATGCAGGCAGCAACATATTTCATATTGTTTATTGAAAAAATGCAAATTTTTTAACCGTATCTCCGAGAATTTTTAATCGATTGGGATGTAAATTTGCATACATGTAGAGAATGGAAAAGTGCGGATACGAATTGTTTCTTTTTCCGATATCTCACAATTAAGGGGTTGAAACTGCCCGTCGATTTTTTTGCCGAGAGCATCGTATTATCAGCTAGCCTTTTGGCATTTCGGTCTAAATTCACGTCAATATATGTTCGTGTTATGACCCAATTGCATATTTGTAACATACCAGCCCCCCCTCTCCCCAACGGTCCCCCTCTCGAAAGGCAAACGTTCAAAGTTCTTACCGTGCGGCATGCACGTAAATTTGTAGAAATAAAAATGGATTACAAAGAAGGTATACGATCAGTCAAAATAGTCGATACAGATTTTCTCGTTTTCGAAATAAAAATAAAATTCGAACGGAAAAATGTTATATTCTTCGACTACTAGACGTTCATGATGATAATGATGAGTACAGCGACAAATGGCGTGTTGTTTATTGCAATAATTAGTGAATTACTTGTAAAAAATCACTCTTCAGTTTCCCACTCATATGGGCAGAGGCAAGGCTCGCAATCACGGACTGACTTCGTGCTTCGGAAAGCAGCTGGATTACAATTATATACTTACAAAGAAATTCCACTCCGCTCACAGTATCGAAGGCATTATCTGCAGAGATTACAGCGTTTTTGGGTTGCCGCTGCAACTCATGAACAGAATGATGCAAACATTTTTATCAGCTTATAACGCAGCATAATTTAATATTTATCTTTAACTTTAATTTCACAAACAGCAAAACCAATGAACGAAAGAAATAAATGTTCGCAAAGAGTGACTCCGATGCAAAGAGCGGCTCTCATGATAACCTTGAAATCGCCTTATTAAAGATTAATAGTAATTCTGGTAATAGCGTGTGTCGTCGTTATTTTTTTCGTGTGTATTTATCGATTGGGTTTCAAGTCATATAAATTCACCAACGATCATTGTTGCTGCAGTTACGACGGAGAAGCCAGCCATACATTTTGAGTTCGAAATACAAATAAAAATGTACGTTAATCCGGTGAATGTTACTCAACGTCTATCCATGGTGATAAGTGTTATGAATTTGCCTCACACTCCAATTGCCGAACAGGAAAAACCGTTCAGTAAGGATCTAGAAAACATGATCATTGAAGGGATGGATCAACCTATGAAAATGGAAGTAGAAACTGGTTTGGATTTTCTGTCACCAAATGAAATACATGAAGCAGCCGCAATAGAAAATGACAGTGAAGGAGATTGGCACGGGCAACGATTCGTAGATCCAAAAATTGATGAAAATGTATGTACCCAAGATATAGCAGAATTGAGTTACAAATACAAGACAAGAGCTGTAGATTACTGGACATCCGGGGAAAATGGGAATAGAAAGTTATCATGTGTTCAAACGAAATTCAAAAAGGTGAAATCAGAGCCGCAGTTGCGCTGGTAGGCCCATAGTAGAAAAAAAGGGTGACACCTACAAAGAAAAGTTAACAAAAATAGCTCACTACACGTTAAACAATTTTAATGATGCTTTGGACAAAAGGCTGTCTGTCCATGATATAGATTTTCGACGATGGGCCTTACGTGCACGAAAAGTTGTAGAAATACCAACCGTAAATTTCCAAACATCCGCTTCTTGGCTAAGGACATGCAAAAACCAACATGGAATTGTGTCATGGAAGATTAATAAATATGTAACAAAACAACAATTATTAAACGCTTATACACTTCAAAGCAAATCTATCGAATTTATAGAAATGGTGAAAGTCAACATAGCCAACTTTGGGGTTGAAAACACATTTAATTCTGATCAGAGTGGATTCAATTTAGAGCTACATACAGGCCGCACATTGACGAAGGAAGGGCAGAAATCCGTTGAGACAGTAGTGCAATCGAAAATATCAACAACACACAGTTATACTATACAGCCTTTGGTTTCTGCAAGTGGCAAGCTTTTGGCACCTATGTTGATCGTTTTAACGCGTTACCCCCACTTGTAGCGCAAAAAAAGGCCTTTTTCATGAATTTTTAAAAGAAAACTACAAAATTTTTTAATCGAATCGAAAAAAAATCGAACGATTAAAGACTACATTTTTATGTATTAAATAAGCCTGCAAAATTTCAAGAAGATCGGTTCATTAGTGTTCGAGTAATCTTGGTCACCGACTTCAGAAATTCCATTTTGAGAAAAACGCGTAAAGTATCAATTTCCAGTCGTTTACACAACGGATTCTTCTTTTTCAACGCTTATATCTCAGTCAATTTTGTTCGGATCGATTTGAAATTTTCAGGACATATTCTCAGATACTTACAGATAAAAAAAATACAGATACAAAAAAATGCAATAAAAAGAAATCGATTTTTTCAAAATCGCAAGTGGGGGTAACCCCTTAAACGAACCTACTGGCAAATTCAGTCCTCGAGTGGAACAAACTATGTTCAGAGCCGAAAATAGATTTCTATTGGCTTTGAAATTTGGAAAATTGACGACTAATCATTGCAAGCGATGGTTCCAAGAAGTATATATTCCCAATAGGGGTCAAAAATCGGTAATACATCTGGATTCGTAAAGCGGTCAATGTCCGACTGCATTTAAAGAAATGGATATGCAAGGGAAAGATATTAAAGTTTTAACCATTCCAGCAAGTAAATATATTGCAACAATTTCATTAACTCTGTAGACAATTAGTCCATATGATGATTAGTAATTCCTGCAGGTACTACTGGAATGATACAGCCCCTTGATGTTTATGGCTTCCGTGTATGGAAAAACTTCGTCAAGCACTTTTCTGGCGCAGTAATATTATTACTGCGTCAGAAATAATATTACTACGTAATTATACAATTACGACGTCAATCCGCATTTGAGAGACAATATTGTTAAATTACAATCTCTTACACACAACCAGTTTTCTTCTCCACGGTTCACAAACTTTTTCAAATATGCGTGGTACAAAAGCGGGTACGAAGAAGAAAGACCACCAAACTTCGAAAATCTAGTAGAATTCTGCTTTTCACAAAATGTACCGACATGCGATATATGCGGCGAAGCAGCTATTATCACTTGTGCGTGGTGTAAAAAATCTCTTTGTTTCAAACACTTTTATCATGACTATCATTATTGTAATAAGTATAATCCATAAAAAAAACTTAGAGTTGAACCGTTTCCTAGATGAGTAAGTGTGAGAACACTTTTCCGATTATGTTGTAATCTTCAAAGGCAGTACGTGGCGGGTGAGAATTTCATCGTAAATATACAATTGTAATCCAGTTGCTTCCCGAAGCACGACGTCAGTCCGTGATTGCGATTCTTGCCTCTGCCCATATTAGTGGAAAGCTGAAGAGTGATGTTTCACAAGTAATTCACATCGGAGATACGGTTGAACAAATCGCGTTTTTGCAATAATCAATATGACATTTGTTGCTATCTGCATCATTCTCATCTCCAATGTATAGTACACAAAAAAATAAACATTGATGCAAATGGAAGTTTTTTCATATCTCGTACCGTTAAAACGTTATCGACGAAAAATGAAAAACACCCCAATTTTCGGGGGTGCGTTGCAACCCTTAAAAATCGGGTTTCGCCGATATAAAAAAAATACGTGTCGCCTATTTTCCCTCGCAACGTTTCCTTGTAAGTCAGATATTTCTATCAAAGAATGTAGTGCTGAGGTAAAATCACAGGCTTTGCTGAATCACACAACTGATAGAATATTATTATATCGCACAGCTGATAGATTTTAATTTGCAAGTGGGGCTGCGATAGCACTTCTGGCTAAAGTACATACAAGCAAAAGTTCATCAATGATGATGAAAGCAAGTCCCATACTAATTTTTTTTTATCTCAACCGTTCCACTGCAAACGCTATACTTGTATGGAAAAATCCGACGGCGTCATCTCCTCGCTTTAGTAGACCAATTAGGATCCAATGTTTTCACGAGAGTCCTGAAGCCACTCGTGAGGAAATGGTTTATATTAAATAGCAAGAGAACAATCTTGTCCCTTTCGAAAAGATCATATATGAAAAAGAAATAAGATTTTCTTTACGACTTGCTTTCACCATGGTAGACAGTAAAGTTTGTAATGCTATCACGCATAATACGTCTACTTAACGATGCTAATTATGCAAAGCTACTTCAAAAGACTTTAACAATATCGATGCAATTGTAGAAAAGGAAGTATCTGAAGATCATTTGCAGTTTGGATTATCAACTTTGTATGCATGAATACGGTTTTTTGAATGTTGTTTGCCTGCAACATATAATCTTGAAATTAGAAAGTGGCAAGCACGTAGTGATGAAGAAAAGGAACAAATAAGAATCTGAAAAATAAATACACAGAAGGGTTTCCGTATCGAATTGGGTCTAATAGTCGACCAACCAAAGCCTGGTTTCGGTAGCTCGAATGATGGGAATACCGCTCGATGATTTTTGCGAAACATCATGCATTTCTGCTACTATTACAGGGGTTAATTCGAGCTTGATTAAGCTCTTCCATGTCATATTGCAGACAATTTCGAGTGGTCATGTAATCGATTTCATACAATTTCAAGATTATGTCTTACATACAGCTCGCTGCTTTGTGCAGTTATATACGTGGTTTTACATGCCAACTTCGATACATAAGGTATTGATTCATGGCGCAGAAGTGATAAACTCATCGGTATTGTTGATAGGACAAATGTCTGGAGACGCTCAAATGTCTGCTAATAAATGTATTAAAAAGTTTCGTGAAGATTTTGCAAGGAAGTGTTCTTGGGTCAAAACAATGGAAGACATTATTTTACGCTTATTATTAATATCCGATCCATTTATTTGAAGTTTACGCGAATTGCCTCGAAAAAACTTAAAGTCGTTGCTCCCAAAAGCAGTTATATTGTTAGTTGCGCCACGTATACCAGCAAGTACAGGAAGCTCCAACGATTTAAAAGTTCCATGAACTGATGGTGAATCAAACTATTCTTCGGATAACGATGCGTGAATTTTAAATCAACCGATTGTATATTTTATCGTATTGTACAACATATGCATCTATTTTGTCCTTTCTTTATAAAAGTGGTTCATGTCAAATCCGCCATTTTGTTTTTATGTCACATTTTGACCTCAGATTCATAATCAGCGACCCCGAAATCCTCCGAGTACTGACTTTCAACCAAATTTATAACGGTTTCGACTTTTGGCCAGTTTTTTTGGGATTCGGCTCCACTGTGAGACGGATCGAAAAATAACCTGAACCAAACGACAGGGCAAAATCCCATTACCCGTGTCAAACGTCATTAGATTTTCGATTCATCGATGCGTTTTCGCGTTACGTCGATTCAATGTTCCAAAGGGACAGATAAAATCCCATCTTAGTTTATAAAATGGGGTATTCGTCAGTCGGGTCAAAATCAGTGGGGTAAACATTCTTTTTTCTTGTTACCTGGCTTCAAAACGCGACTGTCGAACTTTTCTTCTTTATTACTTGTTGTCATGACGTTGCCGCGTCTCTTGATGTTCATTCAAAATCTTCATTTGTATTACAAATGCTTATCTATGTTAGATTATGAATTAAGAAGAAATTATATGTATTGTAAATTGTTATATCGATGAGATTATATGAACAAGGAAGAGGAAGGCAAAAAGAGAGGGAGGAAGAATGGGATTGAAGTTCGCATCGTTGGATTGCAACGAAAATTCTTTGAAATGTATTATTTTCATTGTTATCGAAAATCATATTTTGTATATTCACAGTGTAGATCGCTAAGAATCCTATTCATTGTTTACGTGTTTTTCGAAGTTCAAATCTGCCGAAGGAAATTTGGAAAATAAACAAAAAATCATTTTCGTTGCATTTCAACGATGCAAACTTTAACGCCACGAGAAAGATCGCCTCGTACATATAAAGGTAATCGAGCACAAGAGTGTCACTCTGGAAAACTTGTGCAGAGGAGAAATCTAAAGACGTTGCCGTGTTATACACTCACTCAGGGGTTTGAAAGAATTAAGCCGGCCATTCACGGAAGAACGTTCGAGTACTTTGCCTCGTCGCGAGCACTTTCCCTCGCATTCGTCTCACCCTCTTTTCACCCTTCGCGCCATCAATCTGCACCCTTCTCGTACCTTCTGGAGGATGTCGACGTCTTCTCTCTTGAGCCTTAATTACGTACGTCTGTGGAGATTCACATTTGTCTCCCACCTATGAGATCAGTCGAGTCATTACTTCGTGTTGTATGTAACAGCAAAAATATACGTTGTAATGCAACTATTATCAGTGCAAGTGTGTGTACTCAACTCTCCTCAAAGGGAATAGACAGGGTTACTTTACCTGAACGGAAACGATCAATATCACCAATTTAATTTGTATTCTTGTTTGCTTCGAGTCGCAGGACTTCTGTGTCACATTGGCGTAAATCTCATAACGTTTGCTTACCAAAACTTCTCCCACATGCTGGATCATGAATCAAAACTTCTCCTGTACATTCGAAACATACCTGTTATTTGAAGTTGAATTTTCATAACGTCGTAAACTTCAGAGAATCATTTATTCAGCATAAATAAATGTTTAGGGGGCAAAACAAAAGCGTATTGTGCATGGTTTTCTAAGTGAGAACATCGTATTGGGTATTGATTGTGCAATCAAAAGCCTCGGAAGATGATGCTCCGTAAATTTGCATGCAAATCCAGTAACTAATTTAAATTGTAAGTTTGTCTATAAAACAAAAGCGAAAATATTTGTTCACAGAATGATTGGGGTTATTAGGTGGGAATTAATTACTATTGGAGACAAATGTACGTCTTTCTATTAACGAAAATATCCCTTAAAAAACATTTAAAAATCATTTAAATTGAAAATATAATTACATTGAAAGAAACCAAGAAGTCCATTGAATTCAAATAAAATTGTATTACAGTGAAGTAAACCGTTTTTCTTAGCATCGGTTTAATACATTGAAACATTCAGTAGCAGTAAATGGACAATTCCGTCAAATATTTAACTTAAGTCTAATGACTGAGGATTAAACAAAATTTTATATTTTATTCGCACAAACTGTTTCTCTCATAAGGAACATCTCTCAGGTGACACCCTTCGATTTTGTTGAAATTTGGATATGTTATAAAGCACCGAAAAGTAAGCGATACGTATTTTTTTATCGGCGGAAAAACGGTTTGAAGGGCTGAAACGCACCCTCAAAAATAGGGATGTTTTTCGTTCTTCGCAGATAACGTTTTGACGGTACGAGATATTAAAAAATGTCAAATTGCAACAATGTTTATTTTTTTGTGCACTATACATTGGAGATGAGAACGATAACATTATCGACGAAAAACGAAAAACACCCCCATTTTCGAGGGTTCGTTTCACTCCTTAAAACCGGTTTTCCGCCGATAAAAAAAATACGTATCGCTTACTTTTCGATGCTTTATAACATATGCAAATTTCAACAAAATCGAACGGTGTCACCTGAGGGATGTTCCTTGTCAGTGCATAATTTTTTTCTTGAAAAATTTCAAGTATCTTATGCCCCCTCCTCCGCCCCGCACACCACTGACATTTCGCGATATATATACATATGTATATGTAAGCAACTGTTGTGGGAAAGTCTATGGAATCTATGAAATCTATGGCAGGACGAAAATAACGTGTGGATGAGGATCTGAATCGATAGGATGCAGGGGCACAGTAAGACTCTCTTGGGAACACATGGGGTGAAAGGTCAAAAAAGGAGTTATTACAATAACGGGGTTGGCGCGCGATTTTAGAATCTCGCGACTCGCGAATCACTTATTGTTAGAACAAAATAGGTGATGTTGCCGGCAGTTTTACGTGAGATGCTCCTGTGGCATGGGCTCGAGATGTTTCCCACTGCCGTATCGACCGTTCACGCGGCCGACTACGAGTGGAAAAGCGAGAGGAGAGGGAAAGAGAGTTAGAGGCAGACTGAAAGGGGTCTGGCACAGTGAGAGATAGAACGCGCGGGAAAGAGCGAGTAGGAGCAGAGAGGAAAGCAGGGAATCGGAGCGAGGAAGAGGTAAAAGGCGTGAGGACGAGGACGAGAGGGAGAGGCTCGCGACGGTCCACAGTGGTACACCGCGCGTACGAGGGCTGTTCTGTTGGCCGCCGTGATGCGATGGTGCCGCGCAACGCCTGCGCAACTCTTCGTCAGAGCTCTCGTTCGACGCCAGTTTGTCGGGAGTCGAAGCAACGGTAACATCGACGTCAGGACGCCCCTGGAAAGTGTTGCATCCTGATTCATGTAATCAGACACTAATCCGAGTAGGTGAACTACTCGCAGCTCGCAAACAAAAACAATATCATTTTTCCTGAGAAATTTGATAACTCGGAGTGAATTGTGTGAAAAAAAGGCCAAAATAACAAAAACTTGACGATTCGCCTGGTTGTGGAATCACACTTTACTCCGGCAGGGCATTCGCGGGAGGCTGATAGGGAAAGGCAATCGAAATTTCGTGTTCGAATATCCGGCACCAATCGTTTCCGGTTCGGACTCCTCGCTGAGAGCCCGAACTATATGCAAACGGAGACACACACACACACACACACACGGAGAGAGAGAGAGAGAGAGAGAGAGAGAGAGAGAGAGAGAGAGAGAGAGAGAGAGAGGGCAGGGGCGATAGAAAGATAAAGATGTCAAGAAGCCTTGCCGGAGTACCGAGTAATAATTAGCGCAAACGTAAATTGTTTTTCACTCAACACCGATCAGTGCAAAATCTTGATCCGAATTCTGGAAAGATTATTGTTCGCGAGATCAAGGTCACTCGAGCGTGAGAACGAATATAACAATATACGGTATAACAAACGGGAAATGGGTTACTACACGTTCGGATTATACTCAAGGAGGGGATGATGTGTCGACAGAAGCAGCCTCGGTGACGTTTTGAAGTAACGTTGGGCAGGAAGCCAACTACTACTTCATGGCATCTGCATTAGAATATGAATACGACGCCGTTGATCATCCTCATGCGTGGATGAGCAAAGCGGTGTGGAAGCCCAGTCGTCTGCAAATGATAGATGCACCAGCATTGTTATGACTGATCAGTAGCGGGTGTGATGGTGTGCTTCTATACTCTCGTCGATATGGACAGTGTTTTCGATCATTTTGTATCATCTTTGTGCGTACGATGGTTTCGCATTATTCAAAAATACATGAGTTACGCAGGTTTATATAGACATGTATCTATATATTTAAACATGTAAATCTGTGTGCATATAGGCATCTAGAAAAATGAATATAAATATATACATATATATGTATATCTCGACAACTCCCACATTTGCTTATGCGAGTGAATAACAATCGCGAATAACAATACTTTTCGTGGATTTATCAGTGATTCGTCGTATAACGGTATAGTTTCAAGTGAGAAAAATCTTCCAAATAATAATGATCGTGGCGCAATGCGAGTGACGTACATGCAAGTGTGACATCGACTACGAGGTACGAACAGCTGTGGGTCCCTTTTCAGTATTGGTTCTTCGATTTTGGATCTCATTTCTCTGTGAGCTCTGATAGATTTCCTACCAATACTCGACATTTTCTGATCCCTTACCAATGAATACACGTGTATGGACAAACAAGTATAAATATATCTTGTTTTTAAACTCATTGTCATAAGGGAAAGATCGAGAAGTGCCAAACAGAGAAAAAGTACGCGAGATTTGTTTTCCCACGCGTCTACTTTTTCGAGTGTTGCTCATTCATTCGCAAAAATGAGATTTGTGATCCAGAACGGGAAGAATGTATTCATACAGCGTACTTCGTGCAACCGTGGAGAACCGTACAGAAAAGGATTTGGCGAGACTACGATGAATGCAATACAACAGCAGAACGGCCGCGGGTAAAGGTTCCGAATGTGCGTCCGACGCAGGAAAGATTTAGCCGTCGAAACTGACTGACGAAATAATTGCTCGTTGGATGGACCAACTGCTAATATTGCGGTCATGCGGAAGAATGAGACTATAATAAAGTGTTCGCGAAGGATAAATGGTATTGACGTCGAGTTTTAAAGGGATATTAAGAAGCGAGCATAAAGCAATCAATGGAACGAAGTTACTGACTCCGATTATTTGCGTATACGCAATTGAAGAAATGAGGTTGCATAAGTGAACCATCAATCGTATTTCACTTGGCATCGATGCGGCATCGATGAGACATGAAGTGCGTCTCTTCTAACACCAAAGATAATCTTCTTTAATGCATCAGCCCGCAATTAAAGAAAGTCAACTAGTTTCTAGAAACTCAAAAATTTCGAAGAAACTCACTGCAGGAATAAACGGGAACTATGAATACTCAGTGTGAGTTAACTTCATAACACCTTAAGTTACGGAAAAATGCACCTGGGAGAGGAAAATGGTATGCTCTCGCTGTGAGTTCCGTGGTATGAACCATGGTTGGCATGAATACGACGAGCGGTGCTCCTTTGTCCTGTCTCTGTTGTGAGTTGACAAAAAGAACTGCAGTTGCGTGGATGTCAATAATGAAGGAGAAAACTTATAGAATTCCATTAAACGTGGAAGCATGACTGAGGCAGAGGTGGTCAGAGCAAGCGAGAGAGAGAGACAGACAGACAGAGAGAGAGAGAGAGAGAGAGAGGGATGCATTTTTCGGAGCATACGGGATATTGCGTAAATTAATTGAGATTCTGTCTGACGCCATTGCCAGTATCCAAAAAATTCTGCCTCTCAAGAAGTTGACTTGTTAATAAAGAAATAGGCCTTATAACTTTCAGGTCCAATCTGCCTGAACATTTGACCCTCGTGATGAAAGGGAGACGGTAGTGATTGGTGATTAGCTCGCGGTTGGGCACAAGAGCAAACGGATAAAGGATGGAAGGTTAGCGGAAAATGCATCTCTTCGTATATAGAACGTTGTATCGATTAGCGAAGTTACACACGCGATAACGATGTTTCAACATCGATGTTTAAAACTGTTCGTCCGCGCCCAAGTGCCATTATTCTGCGAGAAGTGAAGTGATGTATGTGAAAACGGACGCGTCTAAATGGGATTCAAACATCGCGGCCTACGAAAAAAACATCACCGCCTCTTTTGTGTGACCGCGAAGTTCATGTGGGGCGCTCGTTGAGTTACGCATTCCGGAAAGATCTGTCGGCGCAACGATGACAAATAGATTTTTCTGTGTTTTGTAACCTCCAGCTGATTAATATGCTACGTGGAATCGGTCAGTTTCGATGAGACATGGTCGAAACAATCGAAAAGACTCCTCGGCAGTGCCAAGTGGGGAAGAGGATGATTGGCTCAAAAGAATGTAAGCGAATGGGACGAAGATTGGGAACTATTGCCGGACCATGCTAATGATAATTTCAAGCGCCGAACGCACCAACGGGACCGACGAATACTTTTATCCTCCACAAGGGTAATTGTTGGCAGTTTCTAAGGAGAAAAGGATCTGTGTCACTATCTCTCTCTCTCTCTCCTTCTCTCTCTCTCTCTCTCTCTCTCTCTCTGTGCATAACCATTCTTGCTAGGAGTAAAAATGTCGATACCATTGCATCGTGGGCGAGCATCGCTTGGACCCATTCGGATGGTGGTCGTGTTTTTGGTGCTGATCCCGTTCCTCGCCAGTGGTGACCTCAATTCGCGAACGGTCAAGACTAAATACGGTGATATTAAGGGTGTTATTGTGAAATTGGAGCGCAATTTGGGCGGCGTCGAGGTGTTTCGCGGTGTTCCTTACGCGTCACCGCCTGTTGGTAGTTTGCGCTTCATGCCACCCGTCAATGGCGCACCCTGGCACGGTGTCAAAATTGCCGATAGGTTTGGACCTGTGTGCCCCCAGAGACTCCCCGAAATAAATAACGCTATGCCACCCGGCAGAATGGAGTATCTGAGAAGATTGTTACCGCTGCTGCGTAATCAGAGTGAGGATTGCCTGTATCTCAATATATACACGCCGGCACAAGGTAAAGTGAACCAAAGAATCTTCATATGTATGTTTTTATTAGTGCGCTAATGCGCGTATTATTTGTATCCAAATCCATTTGTATCCAAATATATATACACTTGCGCACGCATATACGCTCACACGTAAACATATGTATATAGTATCGTCCAAAAAGTGACATATCTCGTTTAGAAAAGACGACACCTAACTGGCCAGGCATTATTTAAAACCGGGAAGAACTAGCCTCGAACTGTTTTCTTAACAAAACAATTCTCTACGATTTTCTTTGCACTCACTGGGCAACGTTAACATAATCGGTTCTTGCGCTTTTCATACTGTCCCGCAGTAGCGTGTAATTTGTTTGGGAAATATTTTCAGGATTTTGTTTTTGGTGCGACTCGAAATAGCAAGCTTCTGCTTCGATTTGGTGTTTACAAATTTTTTTGCGCTTTCGCAGAGTTATTCAACTTTGTGTCCACTATATGTATGTACACTCGATGACACAATATGTATTATTCAACTCACTTTATATTCAAATTAATTAACTCATAAATTAATCGTTGCTACGCTCGGAAAATGGGAAAACATAAAAGAAAATCAAGCGACGAAGATGACCCGTAAAAAAATCGATGTAAAATGCCGAAATATGAAGATAAACTTCGAAGAGCTGTATCGGATCAAGCCGCAAGACAGTCCAAAGATGGCGAATTCGAAATAAGAAGCCCAACCCGTTGTTAAAGTAAACAATAACCCTTTTCGATGATGGATAAATGAAGATATACCTTCATTTTATAAAGCAACGAACTGAGGGCTTCGTTTGTGACTCTGAGCTAGCTGCGAGATGGAAAAGTTGGATTACATCGGAGATAAAGAAAGAGGAAAAAACTGAACTGCTCGATAAATACTGAAGAATCGGAAACTGCTGCGCTAGAGGCACCTTAATTAAACCCCAAATTAACCGCGTCTCTCAATGAGGCAGCCATCGATAGAGATAACCGCTTCACGGAGTCACGACGTTTGATAGGCTCATCGATGGCCTCTTTCGGCTCAGCGAATTCTACCTTGCTAATTGCAAAAAATAACCCAGTAGTCAGACTATTACTCCTCGGAAACCTAAGCGTCTCTGGAAAAGTATTAGCAACATTACAACATAAAGAGGCAGTTGCCAGAAAAGCACATATTCTGCCCGGGTTGGACAAAAAAGTTGAAACTCTCCGTGAAGAATCCGACTCAGATACCTTTTTATTTGGCCTAAACTTGTCGGAAAACAAATTCCGCAAAAGCCATCGAGAAAATGGGGCAGGGTATAAGGCCGCAATCCATGGATATAATTGAACGATCGAACGAACTTAACTTTGTGAAGTTCGATCGTAATTATATCTGATGTCTCGTTCGAGATGATCACATCATGCCTTAATAAAAGACACGCTCATGATCAAAACAGTAATCCATTCAATACCCATCCTTGTATAAGGATATTAGCAATACCATATCCTCTTTAACACCTTTTTTCGTTTATTTTCTAATAAGCTTTGAAAATATGAAGAACAGCAGAAGTTGAGACATCAGATATAATTATGATCGAACTTCACAGTAGCAAGTTCGTTAGATCGTTCAATAATACTGATATTTTCACACTGGAATTTCCTTAAAAATAGTTACTGCGATATATTCCTAGGATTTTTCTCGACAAGCCTTTGAATCGCAGAATGTATTATATATTTCAATATCGATTGCCTAGTCTGCGATGAAGCTCCTCTTACAACATTTTAATTATCAGTATGGGATTGGCTCCAACAATCCTAGAAATGTATAGATGTTGGTATTTTGAATAAGCTAATCGAACGAAAATTCCGAATTTGGAGAGGGGACTGATAGGTTTGTTGGTGACTCCCGAGTTTGGAAATATCACGATTATTGATGTTATAAATGCTTACCGTTTGTATTGTTGTTATTCTTATTGTCGTTGTTGTTTTCGCCGACATCATTTCACCGGTAAATTGTTAACATCAGCACTTATGACGAATTTGCAAGCAGAAATGGTCGTAAGAAAAAAAATCGTGGATAAATTCTACCGTTCAATAAAAATCATTTTTTACTCGTTGGATCTCCAGTTACGATGTTTTCTAGTGTGCAAGGTTAAGAGATTTCCTCCTAGATTTAGGGGTATCTTAGCTGGGTTAAGAGAGAAATAGGGGAAAAACATTTGTAAGAGGTTTGTTAGGAGAATTCTGAAGTGTGAGGGTATTTTTAGGGGATTATAAATTTCCGAGAATTTTTTTCTCAAAACAAGTTTTTAAAACCAACCACAAGTGCATCAACTCCGAGTGAACGCAAACAAACAAGTAATCCCAAAAAAAACGAAAACAATCATTCAAACCCAACCGATACAAGCTGCAAATCAAAATGTTGGTCGCAATGGTCAAGGCTCGCGCTCTGCGTTGATTGCTTCGACTTTAAGCCGACGGCTCGTATGTTGAAGCATTTCAGCTCTGAGAATATTTATTATATTTAATATAAATGACAGCGACGTTCGAACCCTCGATATATTTCCCGAAAATTAGGGCCGAAATTTAGCTATTCATACATCAGTGAATTCTTCATTGCAATAAGTATCAATCCGATTGGGAATCCACACTGTGCTCATTCTGTTCTTTATCGTTTTTTTTAACGCCGCTTCGTCCAACGTGCTGCGGGTATTTTTCGATTTTTGGCAGAATTTCAACGAGGGACCGTCGATTTCAGAAAATTTTTCCACACTTTTTCAATAAAAATTGAGAGATTCGGGAGAATGAATAGTGATTTCATTTTCAGGGGGCAAAAATACGTAAAATGGACTTGGAATGGACCGTCGTCAATAAGTATAAGTTACACTATAGAATAATTCAAAATACTCGGCTAATCAGTAAAAATTGCAATAATAAACAAATATATAGACAAATATAGAAGCGGGATTCTTGTAATATGCAAATTCAAAAAGAAATAAATCTCCTCCAAGGCTCAAAGACAGATTACCATACCACGATAAATGTTTCTACCGACCGTGCGTTTCACCTAACTACAACAATTATTTTGATAAAAAGAAGTATTCATCTTCATCTAAATATAATTCGCACAGATCGCAGCAGTCAAGTTTCAAAACAAATTACTCAATACACAAGTAGGAAATGCATTTTAAATAACAGCTATTTGACGACATTTGACCGAACGCGAAAATTACCCTTCATTTACAGCACTGTTCAGGTCAGTAGCTCGGTCGGGGCTATATTGGAGATTTTTAGGGGGAACCAGCGATGGTCTAGGGGGAAGCCGCCAGAACCATCTGGCAACACTGGTTTTCTACAAAACGCACGCTAATATATCAAATGGTAAATAACTGGTGGAAAAATGGTGAAAGATCGTGATTTTTTTCGACCAAAACAACACGTCCGCTCACCTCTCCGAGTTTTTCTAAACTCTACTCCTGCTGGCATTTCTTACAAAATTACACACCACTCTATGAGATCATGGAAATAGAAAAAAAACGACGATGTTGAACGTTACCTAGTAAGTGCAAGTAAAGTCTTACCATTTTTTAAACGGAAACTGAAACTCCTTTTTTCTCTCGCAGATGCTCCCCGACCGTTTGGTTGTATTATTTGCCGAAATTTGTCACTTCGTGTTCTGATAAAAAAAAATAGAAGGGTATTCCCGAACATTTGGACGGTACTATATATGGATAAACTCGTAAGGAGTTTACATATACATACACTTACCTATATATGGATCATCGAGGAAATAGCGAAGGATACTTGCCTCTTGCATTTGGTTGAACCCGCCCTCCATATCAGATCGTGTACAGTCGTATTAAGCTCAACGGCTGAATCAAAGAGTCGAGGGCACTTCAACATTCTGGGTCAACTATGTTTGCCAGAACGTACGGGTTCCATCAACTCACATTGGTATCTTGTACTCTCCTATTCTTTCTCCGGCGATAAAGATAAAGTAGGAGGGCGAGAGAGAGGGAGAGATTGATTGATTGATTGATTATTTATTAACTATGCCTTGGCAAAGCCTTGAGGCAAATGGTGTACAATTTGAAAAGAAAACAAAAATTGAATTAAATGAATAAACAAAAATAACAATATTTTCATAAATCAAAGACTATAAATCGGCTATGAGTGCTTATGACTACAAATGATTTTCCTAACTCTATTATAACTATTCAAGATAATAGCTAACTAAATTAATGACTAAATTATAGATACGGAAGCTAAATAAATTAATAATTAAATTACAGATCCGGAAGCATATATCGACTGTACTCTATATAGTGCTAAATGGTAAATTAATAAAACAAGTTACAAATCTCTCTAAAAGAGAGAGAGAGAGAGAGAGAGAGAGAGAGAGAGAGAGAGAGAGAGAGAGAGAGAGAGAGAGCTATTCACATCCGGAATGAATTTCTCATTTGCACAGAGCCACTATGATTTTGCGATTGATTATGCGATACATGTATATACTGTACCCTTGGCTGCAAATGCCTGCGTATGTGAAACTGTGCAACGCAGTTGAAGTGATAAAATATTTGAATCTGCCCTTTTCCTCTATGTGAGTATGTATATACGATGAGTCCTATCACCAGATTGATGACACTTTACAGAAAATTGTAAGATTGAGCTCCAAACAACCAAATGTTCTAGCCGATCAAAATATACTTTCGGTATACGTGTGTGTGTGGTTATGTGGGATATTTTTAATGACACTATATACAAACACACCCACATAATCACTTAGATGATGGTGACAAAAGTTTCAAATATTTGTTATGTATATGACCAGTATATGGAATATAACCGTAAATTATATAAGCTTTAGCCGTAAGATACCATTGAGGTGGTCATCGATACAGTACAATTATCTTCGGGGCTTTGGGGTTGGCGTATATACGCTGTACGACGATCGACAGGAAATAACACGGGGAGTCCACACATTCAAATGTCGTTGGAATTGTTGTAGAGGAACGTGATTGCGGGGGTGATTACCCAAGGGCGATTTCGCCGGACTATAGCTTCGAGTCCAGCAGAGACAGGGCGATCTCGTACGGTAAACCGTCAGGACCATTGTGGTATAGTTGAAACGAAAAAAAAAAAAAACATAAAATACCCATTAATTTGTCTTCTTCAATAGAGACGTTTTATTTCATAGGGAGGCGTCTTTCTTTGTCGGCCCCAAATCAGGACATGGCTAGTATAGATTGCAACCCCTCCTTCTCTCGTTTTCCCACCCTCTCAATTGTGCTCGCGTTTTCCCGTTTATTCCGTCGTTTCGTTCCACAATTGGATTCGTAGCACATCGCTACGTTTATGTTGGGCTGCAGTAGATTTTGATACATTTTTGGCTCTCGTATTCTGTTCTGTTTTCTTGGGACAACCAATGATTTCATGTATGAGCATGTGTATGCAGCCAACTCATTGAGAAGGCGTGTATTAATACACTTCTTGTAGATAAGCAGATCCCGAAGGTCGCTCCAGTTCGCTGAAAAATGCGAACCAAACAAAGTAACGACCCTGTTACATATTTTTCCAATGTCACTCCATTCATCGTTGTATTACAGGATATGAATACATATATATTCATTACATCTTTTTTCAACATCACTCTCGACTTGAAGCGCTAGATAGATATTTATCGACGTTATTATTTATAAATGTTTGAGCTGGCACTGGCTTGCAGGCCAAATGCGCAGCAGGAAGTGATCTTGAGTTCCCTATAGTAACATAACTGGAACACAGTAAAGTATAGCCGTCCGTATTGGCATACGGTTTCCACTGTTTTCCTGTAGCAACACTTTGTGGGTCCCTAAGGAACGAAAAATAGTGAAGTGGGCGAAGTAAAGGTGAAAGGGATAGCGTCGGAGGAGCTTGCAGAAGTCTGCGGAAGAACACTAGAAATAAAAATATTAACAAATTCTGTAGACTTACTTGGAGAAATATTTATATTCTTGTGTAAAAATATATCGCAATTCACTCAACAACAAACGCCCAATGTGTCGAACAATATTAATGATTTTTTTACCGTCGCGTTGAAAGTTCGATCAGACTTAACGTAATTTGCGAAAATTTTTCTTTTTCTCATCTTTACTCGCATAATTCATACCTGCTAGCTTCCGTCGTTCCTCCTGTTCTTGAAAGTCCGGCGCGCCGGCCATTCGACCCTGTGTTGCTCGTGCACGATAAAGCAAACTTCATTACAACTTGCTCGAAGGTTCTCGTGACAAGGAGCAGACATTTTACGAGACTGTTTTGACCGACGGTAAAGGGGTGAACAGAAAAAACTCCACAATTAAATTAATTTAAAAAAAATCAAATAAAACGACACCGGGTGTTTTCTGCTTTCGGCGATAACTTTTTAACGGAACCAGATACGAAGACATGTCAGATTGCAATAATCTTTCATTTTTCTAGTGCTATACATTGGAACGATGCAGATAACAACAAATTTCATATTGTTTATCGAAAAAATACAATTTTTCAATGCGTATTTTCGAAAAATTCGATCTGATTGAGATGTAAATCTGCACATGTGAAGAAGATGGGAAAGTAGCGAATACATTTTTTTGTTTTTCCGATATCTCGCGGTTCAGGGATTGAAACCACCTTCCGATTTTTTTTTGCCAATACCGGCGCATCATCAGCTAACCTTTTGCGATGCTCGTTTGAATTCGTGTCAATAAAAGCTCGTCCGATGACTCAATTAAATATTTACGTAAAATACGCGCGGTCCACCTCCCAACCTTCTCCACCGGAAAACCACACAAGGGTCTCACACTCCGGTATTTATGAAAGTTGCGAAGATGAATGTGAGTGAAAATGCAAGTAGAGCCAGTCAAAATATTCGATGCGTTTTTTGTTTTGTTTCGCCGAAACGCTATTTTTAAATAGCTATACGCACCCTTAAAAATTTGTGCTTTTTGTTTTTTTGGTTATTATTCGTAAATGCGGTAAGATAAAGGTAAGGTGAAAAAAATATTGAATTCTTCAATTACTATACATTCATGATGTTAACAATAAATATAACAACAAATTACGTATTGCTGATAGCAATATTTTTTTTGCATTCGTACCTACGAATACGTTAATTTCATTAGAACGTAGCTTTTTACATGTGAATAGAGTGAACTATAGCTAAATTCCACTGATCCGGCACAGATGAGACGTGCCTTACTACTGTACTCGGTATTCCAGACCGCGGCTGGATAGCGGCCCGATCAGTGTATAGCCTGTTACACCTTTATCATATCTACCGGAATAAACAAAAATTATAAAAAAAATATACATGAGCCGTAGGCGAAAAAAGCGGCTCCATTGAGATAACCTTTAGCCTATATTGATAGCATGAGCCGCCATTACTTTTTCCGTATTTCTTGTGTCCGTGTCTCGATAAATTTCGCGTTAGGTCACATCAATTAGTTAACACGTTCTCTGCGAGGCAGGTCACCACTGACCGCACCCTGTCCTGTATCGAGCCGCGACGTAGGCCACCAGTGACCTTAGAGCAGATCTGATTTCATACTTTAAGATTTAACCAAACGCATCAATTTGAACTAAAAAGTTTTAATGTAATTTTTTTCATTTACCCTATGGCAGACAACGTGTTAATGTCAATTATTGAGGTGGTCATCGCCGACAAGGCCACCCATGCATGCTGCATTTCAAATAGGGATAGAAATGCACGTTAATCAACTTCTATCCATAGCGATAAGTGCTATCAATTTTCCTCAAGCTCCAATCACCGAACGCAGAAAATCGTTTAGTAAGGACGTAGAAAATATCATCAAAGTAGCGATAGATTTACCTTTAAAAACGAAATTCGAAACTGATGTTATTCCACCGCGCGAAATTTACGAAGCAGAAACAGTAAAAGATAACAGTCGAGGAGATTGGTACTCACAAGGATATGCAGATCTCAAATAAAGGAAAAATGTCTTTACAGAACATGTAGAAGAATTGAATTATGAATAAAAAAAAAAGCTGTAGATTACTGGAGGTGCAGGACGCACAAAAATAGATAACTATCATCAGTTAAAACGAAATCCAAAGAGGTTGAGTCAGTACAACAATTACGCTGGTGGGCCCATAGTTCAAATATGGATTCATAATATGGATCATTGACGATGGGCCTTATGTGCACTATAAATCAACGAAATGCCAGCCATCAATTTTAAAGCATCCGACTTTTGGGTAAAAATATCAAAAACCATCATCGAATCGTGGCAAGCAGGATTATCAAATACATCATAAGACAACAATTGTTAAATGCTACAACATTTTAAAACAAAACTATGGAATGTATATAAACTGTGAAAGTAAACATAGCAAAGGTTGAAAACATCTTTAATTCTGATCAAAGTTGATTCAATTCAGAGCTACATGTAGGCCGCACGTTGGCAATAAAGGGGCAGAAATCCGTAGAGACAATAATGCAAACGAAAACATCAACAACACACAGTTTTACTATATGGCCTGTGACTTTCGCGAGGAATCCAAATACGGATCCAAAATCAATAATACTTCTGGATCAAGATCAAGATCCAGAATTATTATTGATTTTGCATGCGTATTGCAAATATATACTTCTTAAAACCAACGCTTGAACTCATTAGTCGTTAATTTTCCAGATTGCAAAGCCAATAAAAATATATTTCCTGCTGCAAACATAGTTTGTTCCACTCGAGGTGAACATTTGCCAATAGGTTACTTCAGAGCGAAGAAAATAGGTGCCAAAAGCTTGCCATTCGCGAAAGTCACAGGCCGTATAGTAAAACTCCAAGGAGCGGTACACGTCCAATCGCATTTCAAGGAATGGATATGCACGGGGAAGATATTAAAATTAAAACTCAGCAAATGAATATATTGTACTTGTTACTACTGTAGATACATTACAATATACAATCCTTGCAGGTACAACGGGAATGATACAGCTCCTGGATATTATAGCTTGCGCGTATGAAAAAACTTCGCCGAATACTTTTCTGACATAGTAATATTATATTAGGTGTACAAATAAGTTTTAGGACACTTCGATTTTGTATCATAACAGCTATTCTAAATTAATTCAAAGGTCCCACTCACTTATCATAGATGGCGCTTGATATGTAGTATCGAAACGTAAAGGAGTCATAAACATAACCTATAAATTCTGTAAATTAAACATGCAGACCGATAAGCTATTTATTAGACACTGCATTCGCTATGAATTCCATCAAGGAAAAAGTGTTAGGAAAGCGTGTGAATCGATATGTTCTGTTCTTGGAGACAACATTGTATCTAAAAGTACAGGTGAGTATTGGTATAAGCGATTCAAAGAAGGTGATTTCGACGTTAGTGACCGTGAACGCACGGGGCCTCCTGTAAAGGTGGACGATCAGGAACTGCAAGCGTTGCTGGATGAAAACTCTTGTCAGACGGAGAAACAACTTTCGGAACAGCTTGGAGTAACTCAACAAACTGTTTCTTATCGCTTAAAAGCAATGGGTAAGATTCGAAAAGGAACAAAGTGGGTACCACACTTTCTGACTCAAGAAAATAAAAACAGCCGTCTTAACATTTGTGTGAGTCTTTACAACAAGCAACATAGAAAGTCTTTCTTGTGGAAAATTGTGACCGGCGATGAAAAGTGGATTTATTTTGATAATCCGAAACGCAAATATCATTGGGTTGACCCCGGCGAGCCGACAACATCCACGCCAAAGCGCAATGTTCATTGTAACAAAGTCATGCTGTGCATATGGTGGGATATGAAAAGCGTACTGTATTATGAACTTCTCAAACCTGGTCAAACAGTTACTACCGATCGCTATTGTCATCAATTGATGCAAGTGAATCAAGAAATTGAGACGAAACGTCCATTTTCTGGTAAAGAAAAACGTCCAGTAAAACTGCTCCATGACAACGCGCGGCCTCATGTGGGTAAACCGGTCAAGGATACGTTACTAGCGCTTGGATGGGAAGCTGTACCACACCCGGCGTATTCACCAGACTTAGCCCCATCCGATTATCATTTATTCCGGAAAATGCAGAACGATTTGTCTGACGTGCGATTCAAAACATTTGAAGAAGTGGAAAAATGGGTCGCTAAATTTCTCACCTCGCAAGACAAAAGTTTCTTTGCGAAAGGCATCCGCGAGTTACCTGAGAGATGGCTGAAGGTCATTCAGTGCGATGGAGATTACTTCGATGAATAACTGTGTTTTACTTCTTTTTTAATAAATCTTGAATTTTTTGAAAACTGTCCTAAAACTTATTTGTACACCTAATACAACTACGATGTCTTATACACAACCAGTTTTTCCTCCACGATTTACAAACTGTTTCAAATATGCTTGGTAAGAAAGCGACTATGTAGAAACAAAACCACCAGGATTCGGATAGCCAGTATGATTTTTCTTCTCACAAAGTGCACTAGCATGCAATATGTCCGGCGGAGCTGCTTTTATGACTTGTGCGTGGAGGAAAAAATTCCTTGTTTCAAGTCCTTTTATAACCACTATCATTATTGTAATAAATATAATTCATTCGAAAAATATAGTTGAAACATACCGACACAGGTGAATTGGCGGTCGACGTTCGGCTCCGGCGGTACATCAAGTTAAGCAGTTGCTGTGCATGATCCATACTCGGAGCGGTGACCAATTGTAATCGGCCATGTACCAGCTGGCACATCAACCAGTGAGCTGAAGGCCAATACTTCTGAGACCTTGGGTGTAGATACTTGAGTAAAAGTCTTAGCAACGATGAATCAGAAGAATATGGATCCGTCAATACCGGTACGGGTTTTCCACAATTTCCCCGTTCCTTCGGCAAATGCGGTATAGTGTAGCTTAAGACGGCTGTAGTAACAACGGAAGTTAGGTTCGCTAATCGAAGTGCGGGTAGGGAGTGACAGGAAGGAGTTTAATTGGGAAGGGCAAAAATAAAATATTTCTTCCATTTGAACTTGATTTTCATTTCGCCCCGTTCACAAGTTATAGCCGAGAAACAAAAAAGAAAACAAATTTTTAAAAGTGCGTTTAACCCCCCTAAACTGGCGTTCCGCCGGAAGAAAACGCATTTCTTTTCATTCTGACCAACTTTACTTTCTGCATTTTATTCCAATACAAGGTTAGGTCCTTTCGGGCCTTGTTAGAGAAGGGGCCGGAGCGAGTGTCTTTGCCATAAATATTTAATCAAGTCATCGACCGGACTTGTATTGACACCAATTTAATCGGGTATGGCAAAATGTTAGCTGATTATCCTTCGGTATTGGGGAAAAAAAATTAAGGGCGATTTCAACCCCTTAATCGCGAGATATCGGAATAACGACCCATTGTGGCCTAAAAGTTATCGGCGAAGAAAGAAAAACACCTCCATTTTCACAGATGCATTTTACCCCGCGATAACGGGGTTCTACTGATTAAAAAAAAACGTGTCAACTATGTCGAGCCACTCTAAAAACTTGCCAAATTCCATCAAAATCGGGGGGGAGGGGGTGACCGCTCATGCCGTTCCCTTGTGAGTGAAAGTGGCAATTTTTTACTGCGTTCGACAACTGAAACTCATTGTCAGTAAAATATGACCGCTTGTTTCAGCATAGTTTTTTCAGAGTTTTCTATGTTCTCGCGCAAATGCGGTACATTAGCAAAGAGAAGTTGTGGACAAAATAGTGATGTGGTTTTCTAGAAATTGGACATGGTGCAGTGATACGAGTGGAGTGAAGGTGAAAGTGATAAATTTGTGAAAGCCGCAAGGGCACATCGCGATGATTTTTCACTCGAGAGGCATGTTATACCTGTTTCGTTGATACATGTAGGTGTTTTTATATTTGTCAATGTCGAAATCGTGGAAACCATGATAAAAAGATAGTGTACAAGAGAGATCACGAGTTGCTCTGATGTCGGAAACGGCGTTTGCGCTAGCCACCCAAT